>JADRCH010006566.1:0-61294 GCA_019843965.1 Rhynchomys soricoides
CCCCCCCGCACCATCGCGGCTTCGGCGCTAGCAGCCAACCCACGTCATAGAGACCCAGTTCCACCAGCTCCTACCGAGCTACAGAACTCCGGCTCTGTGGCAACGGACCACACCGAGACGCGGAGCAGCACAGCGGTCTGTTCCGCGTGCGCGCGCGGTCGAAGTTCCCGCCTCCCTCCGGAGGACGTCGGTGCGTACGTGCGCGTACCCACCACTCCCGCCCCGCGACGCGAGGGCGGGGGCACCGCATGCGCGCGCGCTCTCGTGTGTTCGCTCGCTCGCTTGCTACTTCGCTCGCTCTCGGCGGCCGCTCTTGCTGTGGCTGCGGCTGAGGCTGGGGGCGGCGGCGGCGACGCGAGCGGCGGGCGGCGCGGGGCGGTCCGGCGGGTTCAAAGAGGAAAACATGGCGGAAAACAAAGGCGGCGGTGAGGCAGAGAGCGGCGGCGGGGGCAGCGGTAGCGCTCCGGTAACCGCCGGGGCCGCCGGGCCCACGGCGCAGGAGGCGGAGCCGCCTCTCGCCGCGGTGCTGGTGGAGGAGGAGGAGGAGGAAGGCGGCAGGGCTGGCGCGGAGGGCGGTACGGCTGGGCCCGACGACGGGGGGGTGGCCGCGGCCTCCTCAAGCTCGGCCCCGGCCGCCTCGGTCCCCGCGGCCTCAGTGGGCTCCGCGGTCCCTGGGGGCGCGGCATCGACGACGGCCCCAGCTGCTGCTCCGGCCCCGGCCCCGGCCCCGGCCCCGGTCCCGGCCCCAGTCCCAGCCCCGGCTCCCGCCCCGGCTCCGGGTCCCTCGTCGGGGCCGCCTCTCGGACCACCAGCCTCGCTTCTGGACACCTGCGCGGTGTGTCAGCAGAGCTTGCAGAGCCGGCGTGAGGCGGAGCCCAAGCTGCTCCCCTGCTTGCACTCCTTCTGCCTGCGCTGTCTGCCGGAGCCGGAGCGCCAGCTCAGCGTGCCCATCCCTGGGGGCAGCAACGGTGACGTCCAGCAAGGTGAGCAGCAGGCCGCACCCGGGAGAGTCTGGTGAGGCGGGTTGGGGTGCCGAGGGTGCTCGGACGGTGCAGTGCAGAGAGATCTCCGAAACGAAAGCCACGGCCCGGGGGACGGTTACCAGAGAAGCTGCACCGCCGGAGATACGAGGAGGCAGAAGGGAGGGGTGCCGGCAGCGAGGGGCTGGGGGAGGGGATGCTGAGAGGGAGGTTTGAGGCGCTTCTGCAGAGGGTGGACTAACAGAGACTGAAAAGCGGTGTACCGAACCCTCCGTGAGAAGTGTTTTTGGGTGGCAAGGCTTCGTCCGACAGAGTGTTGTTAGCTAGGGGTTGTGATGGATTGCTTTGGATTGGGGAATTGGCCTGTTAGGAGTCATTTCGGTTAGGAGAAAGAACTACCGATTAAATGGTAATAAAAGACATTGGAGTCCTTGGGCTAAAAGAAGGCATCACGATGACATTGCGGTGAGGAGCTTGGTAAGTGATATTAGTTGTGAGGGGCCTGCATGGTTAGGGGATATTCTGGGATTGAAGGATGAAGAGAGGAACTTGGAAGGGAAGAGTGTTAGGGAGAGTTGGGCTTATGTTATTTGTTATGCATTAATAGCTCAAGTACTCCGGGCACTGTGCTAGGACTGAATAAAATGCTCAGTGAGGCTCTCATTCAGTCTAATAGAGGAATCCTGTGTAACCTGAAGCTATAGAGGTGGGTACCATGGTTGTGACATATTGGAAGGAAGGCCTGGAGCAGAATTCTTGACGAGTGATCACTTCTAAGGACTGGATAATATTCCCAGCACAGGACACTTTCTACAATTCTGAAAGATATGTAAGGTGATTGGTGGAATTAAATTGGATTAATTGGCTAAACAGTTAAGGAAGTCCATCCTTCCAGTTTCTGAAACGGTTAGGTTTAGATGTGTTTTGGATTTGAGATGCCATATTGGATTTTTCTATTTCCTAGGAAGATCTCTTGTACTCTAGCAGGGTACTACATGCTCATTATGAAAGTGTTTATATATAGAAATTAAATATATTAATGGGGTAGATAACATCTTACAATTAATAGTTAGGCTTTGTGACGAGCTTGTTAAAAGGTTTACATTTCAAAGCTTTTGAATTAATTTTGGAAGTTCAGGGAAGGGATTGTGGACTGTCCTAAAGGGTTGGTTGGGATTTATCCTGTAGACCAGAGGACCTTTCTGAAGGGTCTTTTTTTATCATAGGCTGGCCTCAAACTGTTGAGTCTAGGATGACCTTGAACTTTTGATCCTATTGCTTCTGCCATAACTCCTGGTTTTATGCAGTGCTGGTGATGGAATCGGGGTTTTATGGTCAGTTGAGCTAGCCCAACTCCTAAGGAGTTTTTATATCAAGAGGAAAAGCAATCAGATTTTAATCCAGAAAATATGACTTAGGGCACTTGGAGGAATGAGGAGAGGCAAGACTGCAGGTGGGAAGACCGGTTAAGAGAACCTTGGCAATTTTAGGTAAGAAATTGTGTGGAATGGGTAGTAAAGACCGATAGTAGCTGTTACCAAGGGCACATTTGGTGTTAGGGTGGGTGTTAGCTTTTTAAGAAATGCTGAATTTGGGTTTTTCCCTAGGTCCATTTCCTACTTATGATTTGGACAGATGAATTATTTCATAATTATCTTTTCCTCATTTGTAGAATAGGGACAGAGGTAGTACACTATAAGGTTGAGAATATGAAGTGAGAGAAAATATAAAGTGACTGATACATGTAGTTACTGACAAAGTGGCAGGCAGTTTGTTACTAGTTACTGAGGCCGTAGAAATGGAGGTGGAGGAGAGCTATAAGATTGGTGTGAAGGAGATCACAAATGTTAGATGAATTCCAGGTTTCTTGCTTGGTGGATTGTACCTCTTATTTAAATGAAGAATTTCAGGAACATCATCAGGTACTGGTGATGGAAGAAGGAAGGATATGATTGTGTTTTTGATCATACAGACAATAATGTTAAGAATAAAATTCCCTTTTTTCGTTTTAAGAGACAATTTCTCAGTATGGCCATGGCTGTCCTGAAACTCACTCTGTAGACCGTGCTGTCCTTGAACTCAGAGAATCTCTTTTCTCCTGAGTGCTGGGGTTAAAGGCATGAACCACCACAGTTCAACCAAGAATAAAGTTCTGAGTGTGGTAGCATATACCTATAATCCCACCACTTAGGCTGAGGCATGAGGGTTGCTGTTGAGTTTAAGGCCAACCTGATTTGCATACACAAAGAATCCCTGTCTCTTCACACAATAACAACAAATGTATTAAAACTTGAATTTTGGTTGCTGGAGATACTAAATAATAGGTTTAAAGAGGGTAACTGCATAGAGGCAGTGTTGTTGTGAAAGCCTGTTAGGGATACATTAAGTGGGAACCGAAGAAGCAATGTATCTGACTAGCTGAGAGATTGAGGTTACTAAATTGGCTCTCTGAAATTTGTGCAGGAATCTATAAATTCCCTCATGATTTGCATGATTAAAACTTTTTTTATTTTTAAAGTAACTATACTGCTACCTTATTTGCTTTAGTTACTGTGCTAACCCAGGGACAGTAAAAGAGCAATAATGGCTAAAACAGTTGGCCCCATAGCATGAGACGGTGGTTTCATGCCTTACTGCTGAGCTGTATCTCCCACCAGCCTAAGTTACTGTATCTTTACTGCCACTTTGTTAAGAGTTCTGAGTTAACTATGTTTTTTTTTTTTTTTTTTAATGGAAAATAATATTTTAATTGAAAGAGACTGAGGACGATGTTTTCAGGCATGAGTGTTTGGCAGTCATTATCTCAATGAATGAATTGAGCCTGTCACTCTTATGAGAACAAGTTGCAGTATATGTTTGCCAAAGATAAAAATTGAGCTTTTAGATGAAAATTGGAATTTTGGAAAAAAGGGTATCTGTTGCTATGAGCCTAACAGTTTTCCAGTATTTAAATTCTTTTCTGATGATATATGTGTGTGTGCGCGCACATGCGTGTGCTTGTGCTTATTTATACTGGGTAATAAAATGTCAGCATTTGGAAGGGCTGTACAACTCACTGAATGAGTAATTAGCCTACTGACCAAAGGAAAGAGATTGAAAGCACAACAGACTAAATACATGGATAATAGTATGAGAGAGAAGTAGGAGTCCACATTACTGTGGATACTTACGATATATACTTTTAAAGATTTTCTGTTAAATCAAAGGATTGTCTTTTTTTCTACAATTATTTAAAAAGACTACTAAATGTAATCTTCCCTTAAGTATGTAGTTTTATGAGGGTACTTTGTTGTTTTTGCCTTTTTGAGACAGGTTTTCTCTGTGTAGCCTTGGCTGTCCTGGAACTTGCTCTGTAGACTAGGCTGGCCTTGAACTGACAGAGATCTGCTTGACTGTGCCTTCCAAGTGTGTACCACTACTACCCAGCATGAGGTCAGGTTTTTATGTACTTCAAAGAAAAAAAAATTAAAGACAGATTAAATGAGTTTGGCTTGGTGTTGCATTTCTGAAGTCCTTGCTACTAGAGAACCTGGTAGATTGCTTAAGTCTACAAGTTCAAGGCCAGCCTGATTTCAACCTAGTGGAACCTTGACTGGACAATTTGATTAAATGCAGAAGCATATATCAGGCCAGCTTCTCCTAAAGCAGGCACTAAGGAGATTGAAAGTAACGTACGTAGGTAACACATTGCCACCTCTGTGTGCGTGCATGCGTGCATGTTATGTATTGTGGGAGATAATGATCATGACCTGCAGCATCCCATGCACATGCTTTACCACTGTGTTACAAATCTAGATTTTTTTTTTTTTTGAAAACTATTTCTGATACAATTCTTTTTTTTTTTTTTTTTTGTTATATGCGTAGTATGTGTATTTGTATGTGTGGTACATGTATGTGCAAATATATGTTTATATGTGTATGCCTGCATGGAAGCCTGAAATTTTTTGTTGGGTGTCTTCCTTGAATATACCATTTTACTGAGGCACTGGTCCTGGAGCTCGCCACTAACAGCCAATCTGGCTAGTGGTTCTCCTGTCTCTGACACTCAAGTGTTGAGATTACTGGCTGGAGTCAGGCATTCCCCACCTTTTTTTAAAAAATGAGGCAGTCTCTCTCTGGCTGCCTTGCACTCAGAGAGATCTGCCTTTGCTTCTGCCCTTTGTCTCTGCCTCCCACGTGCAAGCTCTCCTGCTCAGCACTGTACTGCTCTGGCTTTTAAGACATGAATTCTAGGGGTCTGAACTCTAGTCCTCATGCTTGTACCGAAAGTGTTTATCCATTGAACCATCTTCCCATTCACTAGAATACTAAAATATGAAGATAAAAAAGGAATTGGTATTTAAAATTTTTAATATTGTATGTATAAATAGCTATAATTATAGGCAAAAGTACAGATTCTGAAACTAAAATAAGTCCTGGTTCCTTAAAGGACAATAAGAAAATGATAATTTACAGACATTGGGACAGTGAGAGATAGGAAGTAGTAGAGTAATTCATATGCCCCTAACAGAATGTAAAAGTAAAACGTTTCTTACCCAAAATTGGCCTTTTTATAAACAGTTAACCATAGCTTACTAATTTTGTTTTATGGTTATATTTTTTTCAAAATTGTATTTTTCTAGTGCCAAGTTCAGTGATTAGGCTCAGGATGATGGATAAATTAACCTCTGTCTCTTCTGTGAGTCACGAACTGCTCCTCTGTTCCTAGTCATTAGACCCAAGAGATAGTGGGAAAGAACTGCAAGAGTGAACACAGATGCATTTTTTTTGTAGAGAAATACTTAAGGTCTGTGGCTTAGTGGTGAAAAAGTGTGTACTACATGGTACTGAGGAACACCCTTCCACACACATAAACCATATGTTGGGCACCAGGACCTTTACATGTTAAGTTTACAAATGTCCTACTGCTGAGCTACACCACAGCTCCAGTAATAACTTTTTGAGTGCATGTATATGATACATGATTTATGTTCCTTCTATGTATGTTTTCTGTTTTTCTTCAGACTGCTTATCTTTTTTTGCAAGAATTCTCAATGGATTCTGTACATTATCTTTTGTTGAATATGTAAATTGGTTAATTTGAGCCTATGTATTTTGCTGTGGTAACCATCCTCTAAGGTAGTGTCTTGTTCTTCTTGACCTTTTGTTTGTGTCTACTGCTTCCCAGGGCTGATTCTTATAACCAAGAGAACACAATTAATAATGACTTCCTAAACAGCACTACCAGTTGGCAACCAAGTGTTTAATATCAAAGCCTAAGGGGAACATTTCTCATTTAAATCACCACACCAAACAAATGGGCAACAAGTCACATACATAGAGCAGAGTGGCCATTTAGTGAAGAGGGAAAATGAGGCTGGAATAGAGTACTCAGGGTGTGTGTGTGTGTGTGTGTGTGTAAGTAAAAGGGAAAAGGAGGGCAGAGTTGAGATCTTGTAAGGTTCCAGGGGCTGAAAAGGAAAAAGAAAACAAAAACAACAAAGCAAACAAACAGGAAAAAAAAAAAAACCAGAAGAGGAGCCAGCTGTGCCTGTAATCTCAGTACTTGGTTGGTTAATGGCAACAAGATCAAGTGTTCAATATTATCCTCAAATACAAAGCAAATTCAAGGACAGTGTGAGCCATATAAGACTGATTCTCAAAAGCAACCCCTAGAATATCCCAAGAATTTGGGAGTTTTGGCTCAGTTCCTCCAAAGAGTTGCTCACTCATATGGCAGAAAACCTCCTTTATAGCTTTATGGGCCCCT
This sequence comes from Rhynchomys soricoides, assembly GCA_019843965.1. Classification (NCBI taxonomy): domain Eukaryota; kingdom Metazoa; phylum Chordata; class Mammalia; order Rodentia; family Muridae; genus Rhynchomys; species Rhynchomys soricoides. The sequence continues at coordinate 6,730 of JADRCH010006566.1, forward strand.
TTCAAAGGGTTATGAGAATGTTCTCACGGCACAACTTTTCTTCAAGAATCAAGGTTCCAAAGTATAAGAAAATAGTTATGTGTCTTTACTGACCTGGTCTGAGTCACCGCAGAATTTCTTACAAATTAAAAAGTGAAAATTACTTTATGAACAAAATAAATTTTTGAGTGTCTTATTTCTAAACCAAGCAAGGAAAGTCCTATAGATGTGGAAATTATATTAAATCTTCAGTTGAGCAAATGTTTCAAAATTCTTCTATAAACATTTCCATTCTTATTAGTAGAGCATTATAATTTTACTAGATTTAATTCATTTTTAATTTTTTGTCAGTAAAAATTATAGAAACTAGTTTTCTTTTGTCTATTCCCCTCATATCCTTGGTATTGTCTCAATGCTTAAAACATTTACTGTGCCTTCTGATACCATGTCCCCATATTTGGATTTGGTGGGAAGTATTAGGTAATGGTTATGAGTCAGGTTTCAAGTTACATAGGATTTGAAAGAGATCATTGAGAGTCTTAACTTGAAACAATACAAATAATAGCTGGAATAAAACGTTTGGAGCACTTTGGCTTCTTGCACACTTGTGGTCTATTAATAGAATGCTAATATCCAAACTATATAAATCATATTTTTCAGAAACAAGCCTCATATAATAAGTACTAGTGTACAGGGTAAATGTCATTAAAAACATGTACCCATTTTTATGTGGAATACAGTAGATATGAGGGTGGGGTGCTTAGAATCATTTCATTGTGCTTGTACTTGTAAATCTGAAGAATCAAAAGTAACAAAAGCACTGCATTTCAGTGTTCAGTATACTAAATTTTCTGTTTTCCACTCGGTAGTACCTTCATGTATTGGGAAGCATATTATAAAGGGTGTATGTAATAAATCTTGAGCCTGTTGAACCTTGCTGAGATGATAACACTCAAAATGGTATGAGATATTTTGTAACAGTAAACCAAATAGTCATTGAAACGTTCAAAAGTAGAGATTAATTGTGGCAGAGATTTGCTGCTTCTGCCTAGAATGTTGGCTTGGAGGTGATCCCTTTTTCTGATATGCATATTATGTATGACTCATTTTGGCCCTTATTTTTCAGTTGCAGCTCAGGCTGTTCTTAACATTTATCCAACTGTTTTCTTATTTGTCCCTTATTTAATATTGTATGCTTTCATTATAGATTGTCTGAATTAATAATGGCAGGAAAAATTAGCTGTAGATAGAAAAATTAGCTGTTGACAATCATTGAATTATTTGAACACTTCCCATGAATTTGTTTAGACTACTACTTTGTAAAATAACCCAAGTTCAAGCCAGATATGTTAATGCTTGTCTACACTAGCACTTGGGATTTGGAATTTAAAGCCAGCTTGGCTTATATATAGCAAGATCATCTGTCAAAAACAAAACAAAGAAATGATCAGTTCCAATGTATAACAGTTTCATGTTATCTTATTTGTTTATAAAGATCTACTCAAAGGGGTAATGTTACTTTTCTGGTGCTAAAAATCAAACCTAGGGCTTTGAGTATGTCAGTGAGCCATCTCTCCTTATTTATTTATTTAAGATTTTATTTATTATATGTATGTATGTGAGTACACTGTCACTGTCTTCAGACACACCAGAAGAGGGCATCATATCCCATTCCAGATGGTTGTGAGCCACCATGTGTTGGCTTGGAATTGAATTCAGGTCTTCTGGTTGAGCAGTCAGTGCTCTTAACCACTGAGCCATCTCTCCAGCCCCTTCCTATTTATTTATTTATTCATTTCTCTCTTGTGGAAAAAAAAAAAAAAATCAAGTCTCACTGTAAGCCCCCTCACTTTTTGTTTTCCCCGAAACTCACAAAGCCACTGAGGTAGATTGATAAAATCATACTTAAAATGGCTCTTCTATGTTGGAGATACTAACATATAAGATACAGGGAGTAATGAGGAAATCCAGCCTGAATTTGAGGAGAGTGCTGGATTCCATGTACTGAAGTTGCAGACATTGTGAACTGCCATGTGGATGATGGGTATTGAACCTAGGTCCTCTGGAATAACAGCCAGTGCTTTTAACCACTTAGACATCTCCCGCTCCTCAGTTTGATTTTCTAACTTGGAAGTTTAAGTTCTTTAAGTACTTAAGTAAAATTTTCCCTTTAGAGGGTTTTCAGTAGCTATATTGAAATACAGTATATTTTATTTGTATGTATGGGTTGTGTGTGTTTATTCATATTTGTGTCTACAATATGCCTAGATCAGATCTTCCTAAATTGATTTCTAGACTTTATTTTTGAAAAAGGGTTTCATGTTGAACCACATTGAGCTAGACTGGTGTTGAGCAAACCCCAGAGACCTTCCTATCTCTGCCTCTCTGGTGTGTGATGGGATCACAGTGTCAGCTGATCTTTTTTTATCTGGGTGCTGGAAATTGAACTTGCATTCTCCAGCTAGGTCATAAGCACTTATCCAATGAGCCTTTTCCCCAGTACTGTGTCATTAACAACAAGCATCATTATAATTATCAAAGTTTTACTGTGTAAGAAGCAAATGCAAGTATGTTTACAAATACTTGAATCTTGGAAAATGATTGGAATGTTATGTAAGTGGTGTTTAGATCTCAAAACTCACATAAGCCCTTTTAATTATGATATAGATGTCTTCAGAATATTACTAAATCTTTATGATGAGGGTGAAATATTAAAAATTTAAAATGTGTATGTGTTCAGATGGCAGACCTAGCATACACCTTTAGTGAAAGAGCTATTGTAAACAGGATTAAATAAAGTCAACTATAGGTCAAGAGGTAGAACAAGCAGCCAGTTGACAGGGAGTGAACATAGAAAAAGACATGGAGCGTATGAGGAAGTGAGAGGAGGACGGATAGAGAGGAGGGACATTCAGTTCCAGGGGTTTTTGAGACAGCATGAAGGAAAGCTTTTTGGGCCTTCTGCTGAGGAAGGCCAGCTGGGTGCTTTCTCAACCTCTCTTAGCTAGCAAGCTTTCACCTAACATCTGACTCCCGAGTCTTTATTGATAACATCTAACTTTGAGATTCTGCTAAAAGAAAAAACAGTATTTGTTGCTCCAATGCATAGCACAACCACATGGAGAGAGAAATCATGCCAGTTTCAGACAAATGGAGAAGCCATCTATCTGATTTGATAAGTCACTTGGGAAGTCCTCAAGGGGAGAGTTAAGGATGGGAAAGAACATAATACAGGGTGCTAGAACCCTGTATAGTGTTACTTTTTCTTTAGATGGCTTGAAAATAGAAGCAGAAAATGAAAATGTAGATAGCTGGCATTGACATAATGGCAATTATAATTACTATTAGTCTGGTAATTCATGTTATCTTTAATAGTCACAATGGTTTTTTTTTTTTTTTGCACCAAATACATAAAGTGAATTAATAAGATACAAGCCTTAGAAGAAAGACTTGTAAATGAAAATAAGAAAACTACCCAGACACAGACTGAGGAGTTTAGATAAGAACCTGCTGCACTAGACATGATGAAACTGAAGAAGGGTGGGTGGCCCAAGGTTGTAAGAAAGCCAACCTTAGTTTATCTAGTTACTATACAAGACCTACCAGCAGATGATAAGTACCCCCAAGATTACAGAGAAGTTAAATGGAATCTTACAAGTATATTAGATTTGAGGAGATTCAAGGAGGTGGACGTTTCATATGTTATGTGTTCATCATGTGTGAAACATTAAATTCACAGGCAACTCAGAACAGAGTTATCTCTCAAGACTGGAAAAATTTGGCAACACCAATATTGGAAGCTGGTCCTCAGTTACAATGATGAACATGGTAGAAAGAGGAAGCTGGGACCATAGAACAAAGATGTAGGGCTAGAGGTATTACTGTTTCCCAAGATTAGTTGATAGTTGAAGGTCAATATACTGAGTTAAAAAGGCAGCTTGAATTTGATAATCACACCTTGGTTCTACGTCATTTAGCAGTTTTAAATGCTTGGGACAGGGTTGAAGATTGAGGAAAGAAGTCTTAAGTCATTTACTAAAATTATACAAGGCCCCAAAAAAGCCTTCACTGATTTGTTGCAAAGATTGATTTCATCTATAAATAGAATACTATCAGATTTAAAAGCCTTATAAATATTAACTAAATCTTTGGGTTTTGAAAATGCTAATTCAGATGCGAAAGGGTGATTAGACCTTTAAAGTCAAGATCATCACCAATATGTGAATGGGTTAGAAATTCAGCTGTTGGATTTCATATTATGCTACTCTGACAGAAGTTTCTAAAAGATCTAAGAAAAAAAACAAAATGCCATGGTTTTTTGTTTTTGTTTTTGTTTTTTAAATTGGTAAAGCAAAGTCATTTGAAAAGGGATTGTGGGCAAGGTGTTACTAAAAACACTTTTCTAGAGATAATCCACAAACAACACTGTTCAAATATAATTGAGGACAGAACAGATTCAATTTTTTGTTTTATATAAAACAAAAAGGAAAGAGAAGAAAACAAGCATTTTGGCAAACTGCTATAAATGATCAGAGACCAAAGCTAAAAATACAAATAGAAGGCATGGGAATTGAACATTTAGTAGTCACCAAAATCTTGGCATCCAGATTGGTCTCTTCAGGAGGTAAATACTCAGCTTCTAGGGATTGGAAATTTATCTCAGGCAAAACTAAGTGCAAGATGGTGGAATATATAGGGCCAGAAGGACAAATAGGAAAATTCAAGCCATTGTGGCTAATTTTCACCCATGAATTTATGGGATGTGATTTGTTGCAACAGTGGAAAACACAGACTAATATTCCTTCCAGTCTCAGAAACAAACCATAAAGAATGCTTCTGAGAAAAATATTAAAAGATACTATTAAGAACAGTCACAGGTAGTCAAGGTTTTGTCTATAAGCGGGACATGGCAGGTGTTGGTCTTTCCAACTGCCCTACCTTTAAAATGATTAATTGATGAGACTGTATGGTTGGATCAGTGGTCTATGACAAAAGAAAAATTACAGGTAATAGAACAGTTGGTACAGGAGCAGCTAAATGGTCAACATATTGAGGAATCCATGGAATTCCCTTGTGTTATAAAGAAATCAGGAAAATGGAGAATGTTAACAGATTTAAGAGCCATAAATAAGATGATTCAGCCAGTGGTCTCTTTACAGCTTAGAATCCCATTGCCTTCTTATTACCTAAGTCATGGCCTTTGATAGTAATTGATTTAAAAGATTGCTTTTGCCCAGCAGTGATGGCGCACACCTTTAATCCCAGCACTTGGGAGGCAGAGACAGGCAGATTTCTGAGTTCGAGGCCAGCCTGGTCTACAGAGTGAGTTCCAGGACAGCCAGGGCTACACAGAGAAACCCAGTCTCAAAAAACAAAACAAACAAAAAAAAAGATTGCTTTTTTACAATTCTTTTGCGTGAGCATGATACGGAAAGGTTTTCTTTCTCAGTACCTACTTATAATAATAGTTGTTCAATAAAGAGATATCATTGAAAAGGCTTGCCACAAGGAAGGTAAACAGTCCTATGTTGTGCCAGTATTTTGTATTAACAGCCATTAGAAATAATTTATAAACAGTTTCCCCAATCTAAAATTTAGAATTATATGAATGATATCTTACTGTCTGCTTTTGATGCAGATATCTTAGAAAAATGTTTGAAGAGAATTTTGCCTTGCTGGGGATTTCAAATTGCTCCTGAAAAATATACAAAGAGGAGATTCTGTTAATTATCTAGGTTGTAAGATAGGTCTACAGAAAATTTGACCACAGAAAGTACAAACTCTTAAGGATTTTCAAAAATTGCTGAGAGATATTAACTGACTATGGCTCACAATTGGATTAACTACTCAAGAGATAAGTAATTTGTTTCAAACCTTACAAGGTGATAAGGACATATATAGTCCAAGAAAGTTATCAGCTAAGATTGAGAGAGAATTGCTCTGGTAGAAAAGAAGTTACATCGATGTATATCTGGGCCATTTGGATCCAGAGCTGGATTATATTTTAATTATTTTGCCCTCTACTCCTTTTCTCATGGGAATTTTTATGTAGAGAGAGGATAATATATCTTAGAATGGATATTTTTAGCACACAAATGGTAAAAAGTTAAAAACCTATGTAGAAAAGGTTTCTGAAATGCTTTTGAAAGGAAAAATTAGCAGGAATAGACCCAGCCGAAATTATGGTACCTTTTAAACTGATGCTGAAATTGCCTCATTCTGGGCAGAAAATGAACATTGGCAAAGAGCTTGTAATAATTTTTTGGGAGAGATTAAAGAGACTTAAGTTTATAAAAAGAATGAATTGAATTGTCTCTTATATAGTAAGATACACCAATTTCTGGAACCCCTACATTTTATACTGGTGCAAATAAATCATGAAAGGCAGGTTATAAATCAGGAAAAATTAAAGTGGCTCAAAGCCCTTATGATTCGGTTAGTCAGAGTTGTATGCCATTCTTACAGTAGTACTAGATTTTCCTGAGTATCTTAATATAGTTACTGACTTTCAATATGCAGAAAGAGTTGTTTTACATATTGAAACTGCTAAACATACTCTGGATGATTCAGAATTAACTTCACTTTTTATTCAACTACAAGTATTCAGAAATAGAAATCATCCATTGTATATAACATCCCGTACGGATCTACCAGGCCCTGTAGTAATAGGTAATGATGAAATTGATCAGCTATTAATAGGAAATGGCCTAGAAGCCTCAGAATTTTGTAAGAAACGCCAGTAAACATTTGAAGAAAGATTTTCTGTCACTTGGCAACCAGGAAATTATAAGGAAATGTCCTACTTGTTCTTGATATAACCAGACTTCATTACCTGCAGGAAGTACCCAAAAAGTACACAGAAGGTACCCAAAGAAATGAAGTTTGGCAAATGAATGTGTTTCATTTTCAAAGTTTGGAAAATTAAAGTTTACAAACCATATCATTGATAAATATTCAGGATTTCAATGGGTAACTGATTGAAGTTCTAAAAAGGCTGAATTTGTAATTACACATTTATTAGATGCTATGGCTATTAATGGGGATACCTGTACAAATTAAATTAAGACCAAGAATGCTCCAGCATATGTCTCTAGTAAAATCAGTTTTTTGCATATTATAACATATAGGATATTACAGGTATAGCATACAATCCTGCAAGGACAAGCAGTTATAGAAAGATCTAATTGCAATTTAAAAGAAGTGCTTAATAAACAAAAAGGGGTAATAAAGACCCCCAGAGATAGATTACACAGTGCTGTATTAACTTTTAAATTTTTAAAATGCTAATGAGAAAGGGACAACAGCTGTGGAGAGACATTGGATAGTAGAAAAAAATTGTTGAATTAAATTGGCCTGTATCTTTGAAAGATGTGTTGACCTCAGGATGGAAACCAGGATATGTGTTACATTGGAGAAGAGGTTTTGTCTTTGTTTCCACAGGAGAAGAAAAGCTGTAGATAACATCAAAATTGATAAAGATTATAGATTCAAATAGGAGAGATCTCCTAAATGAGAGGTGGTAGTTCATCAGACAGCTTGGTTATTCAGTCCAAACTAATTTATAAGGACTAACAAATGTCTTTCATTTGATCAGTTATGAAAAAACAAAAATAGAAAAATATTTTCAAATGAAAATTTACCAAGACACACTTGGCTTACTGGCATGAAATGAAAAATGTGTTTTCTTAAACTGCCTGCTTTAATTCCATGTTAGAATGTGAGACTGTAGATATCCACATGGCCCACGCCATCTTGAACATCACCTTTTGAGTTTTCTTAAATAAAAAGGATATTTTTGTTCTTTGGTATTAAAGACACAGTTAAGGGGCCTGTAGAGATGGCTCAGTGGTTAAGAGCACTGACTGCTCTTCCAGAGGAAGAGTTCAATTCCCAGCAACCACATGATGGTTCACAACCATCTGTAATTGGACCAGTACCCTCTTCTGGGTGTGTCTAAATATAGTGGCAGCATACATACATACATACATACAAAATAAATCTTTAAAAAAAGACAGTTAAGTATTTAAATTGTTTTATGTAAATTCAAAGGGTTATTGCAGTTCAAATCTAAATCTCTAAGAGTTGGAGTGATTTGGAGATAAGATAAAATGTTTAAGCAGGTTGCTTGAAGCCCATGCCTTTACTCCCAGTGGATCTGTATTAATTGTTTTCTAAATTTTAGAGTTACCATGAACAAAGTAGTGGCACACACCTTTAATCCCACCACCCAGGGACAAAACTCAGATATAGTTCCTAATTGGTATGTTTGCACACTAGAGAAACACACACTATATTTACAGTTTATTATAAAAACCCTCTACAGGGTTAATTGAGAGAGAGCCAGCTAATTTCCAATGGGGACAGGAACAAAGAACAGCTTTTTTAACTGCCAGTAAGCTCATCTCTATACATACAAGTCTGATCAATATTGAACCTATGGATGCCATATTTCTTGATTTGTCAACTGGGGACTCTTCATAAAGCAAAAGGAGTCCACTGACATTTGCCTGTTGGCTTTTATTGCAAATACTTCTCATCTATGGAGAGTAAATTTCTCTCTTTGAGAAACAAATCTGGACATTTTACAAGGCATGGAGAACTTTATACTCCGCCATTGCCAGCCATCCTATGGTCGTAAGGGCACTCTTTATAATGATGGGATGGATCTGTTTGAAGGAAGTCTTAGCAAAGGGGTCTGTGCCTTCCTGCACTTAGGAAATAGCTCAGTTGCCTATAATCCCCATCCCTAAACCATTCACCCCTCCCTCAAAAGAGGCACCTATTGAACTGTGGGGGCGCATGGACAGAATGATCACAACATTTGGTTAATGAATGGTTTACAGTAGTTCATTAACCACTGATAGAACCAAAAGTAATGGGAAGCGGCAGACTATAGACCAGAGGATGGAATGGCCAATACTGAGGAAAGAACCCCCAAATCAGTGCCAGCACTGTTGGCTATCAGACAGACAACTAGGAAAGCAAAAGGAAAATACCTTCTCTAATTCATGGTGTCTATTTAATGGTATAGATATAGTCATCAAAATGGAAAACCACTAACTGGCAGATAATGGCAAACATATCTGGTCATGGGAGACATGAATGGAAATGGTAAAACCTAGCAAAGACATCAAATTTTATGTAGCTTATGCAGGCAAGAGAGACAAAATAATGAAAATAATGAAATAGTGGACAAGTTTAGTTAAGACCCCGTGAGCTACCCCCCCCCTTACTGCATCAAATACAATTGAAATTAGTTTGTTGGTTTTTACTTTGTAACAGATTCTGAGACCTTTTTTTTTTTTAAAGGCCCCCCAACCCACAGGTTGAGAACCAATACACTTTTAAATTTATTTTTTATTTAATGTATATGAGTACACTGTAGCTGTCTTCAGACACACCAGAAGAGGGCATCAGATCTCATTATAGATGGTTGTGAGCCACCATGTGGTAGCTGGGATTTGAACTTAGGACCTCTGGAAGAGCTGTCAGTGCTCTTAACTGCTCAGCCATCTCTCCAGCCCTCTGAAAACATCTTTAGAGGGTCATTATTATTTCTATCTTAATATAGCCTCTCCAGTTATGGAGAGTTGTGAGCTGTCATGTAGGTGCTGGGACTCAACCCAGGTCCTCTAGAAGACAGCTGAGCTCTCTCTCTAGGCATGTATTACCCACTCCCCTCACTGTATGACGACATCTTCCAACTCGTCTAGTTTGAATGTATTTGAATATATTTGAGTGTAAACTGTCTTTTCATTTACAAGATATATAGTTAGATCTTGTTCTTGTTTTTAGTCTAATTTTTATTTTGTTTGTTTCTGAGACTTGAATTGAGGCTGTGTTTGTGTTGTTACCACTGAGTTATGACACAGTACCAATGCCTGCTTTTTGGTTGGATTCTTTAATCCATTCATATTTAATGCTATTATTGGTAGAGTTGGATTTATATCTGCCATTTTGGTTTATTTTATTTCTCATGTATCATAATGTTCATCTTCCAACATTATTACTTGCATGCATGCATGCTTGCATGCATCTATCTATCTATCTATCTATCTATCTATCTATCTATCTATCTATCTCTGCTCCCTTCCAACTTGGTATGTAGCCAAGAAAGACCTTGAACTGTTAATCATTCTACCTCACCTCTTAAATATTGGGATTACAGGTGTGTGCCCTGAGGTGCTGGGGATCAAGCTCAGCATCAAGATCAAACATACTTCCTGCATGGTAAGCAAACACCTAACAGCTGAGCTACATTTTTGTTCCTACTACCTAATCCAGATACTAATTCTCATCACTTCTGGCACTCTCAGTTGTTACTTAACTGATTTTTGCCTAGTAATTTGAGGGAATTATTTTAGCAAATTGTATATTCTGGATTGTGAAACCTGATGTCTACTTTTAGAAGGTATTGATTGGCCTTTGTGATTTTCATGAGAGGTGATGGTTTTAGCAGGTTCAGTATGACTGATTTCTGTTTCTGTTAAGTACTCTGTTGTCACAGCTAGCAGTTAGACTATGGTAACTGGTTGTGTGCCTCTGTGTGTGTGTGTCACTGTTGTCCCCATCTGTCAGTCCTTGTGTCTCATCCGTTGGTGTGCACCACCCCTACCTCCCACCCCCAGGGCACGAGCCACAAGGTTGGAGGTTAATCTTAAGAGATTTGTTCTGACCCCAAAAGGAGAATGCTTTTTAGTGACCTGTCTTGTCAACTCTGGTTTCATTTGTTCTGTGGTATTGCCATCTTCATCTTAACTGTTTGCCACCAAAATTTCCTGTTTTTAAGTGTGCTCTTAGGCTTGACATTCATTCATTCATTCATTCATTTTTGTTCTGTTCCAAATCAAGTCACTTTTGGGGTGAAGAGCTTGATAGTTCTTTGTTCTTATGGCCTCCCTTTTACCTGATCAGATTCATAGCCTCCATCTCTGTGTGCCTGCACACACATACTTCCGTGTTGGTTTTTTTTTTCCCTCTCTCAGGTCCCATTGTGTATGAAGGTTAGAGGACAAAGGCAGGATAACCTTGGATATCTGTCTTTGCCTTCCACCTTTTTGTGAAAATTTCTTTGTTTTGCTACTGAATATTTCAGCTGGACTTGGCAGGGATTCTTCTGGCTTTGCCTTCCTTCCATCTTGATGTAGTAGCACTGTGATTATATTATGTACCTGTTTTACCATGTGCTCTGGGGATTCTAATACAGGCTCTCACATTTATGCAGCAAGTGCTTTACCCACTGAGGCATTTCAACAGTCTGAGCAGATTCTTGAGCCTCTGCTTTGGAATGCTAGATGGGATCAGTGTCTTAATTCTTGATGACACGAACAAGATGTTGAGTAAAGGAAACCATAGCTATTGGTTTCATTGGATCGACTTTCCTAGAACAAATTCTTTGTCCTACAAGGGAGCTGCCTCAGCATCTTTTGGTCTGCAGTGCTTGGGGCAGAGTCTTTGCACTGGGAGTTGGGGAAAGAAGGAAGCTCCAGATCTGGCTACACTGTCTTAGTTTTGGAGTTTAAATTAAAACAGAGGTGGGATGAGAAATGCTTGTGACTGGTCCTTCCTGGGGAGGATACTGTAGTCCTTGACCTGACATTGGTGGATAATATGTCTTTTTGGCTATGTTCATCTGGAATGTTGCTTTCTGAGAAGAGGTTGGGGAGTGGGTCATGGTTTAAATGTCATAGACTTTAGTTTTCTTTTTTTCCAGTTAGTCATCAGTCAGTCTTTTAATTTGTATTTGGCGATATTTCCATTATTTAGCTCTATTTAAGATATTTATTGATGTGTCAGAGCTTAAATACTCTACACGTGTCACAGCTTATTCTACACATGGTATGCTGCCTTCATGTGGGTACCTAAAACATTTTTAAGATTTAAATTTTATTTAAGATTTTATGATTTAATAGGATTTTATATAGTGTTTTGGCTAGTTTTTCTTTTCTTTATTTTTTTAAAAAAAGATTTATTTATTCTATGTAAGTATAACTGTCTTCAGACACTTTTTTTCTTCTTGCTCCACCACGCTTGCTGTAACTGTATTCAGATACCCCAGAAGAGGGCATCAGATCTCATTACAGATGGTTGTGAGCCATCATGTGGTTGCTGGGATTTGAACTCTCAACCTTTGGAAGAGCAGCTTGTGCTCCTAACTGCTGAGCCATCTCGCCAGTCCCTGGTTTCTTTTTCTTGAGACAGAGTCTCACATTGTATCTCTGGCTAGCTTGGAACTTACAGAGAGGTCAGCTTACTTCTGTCTCCTTAGTTAAAGATTTGTTTTTGTTTTTTAATTTAATGTGTGTCTGTGTATGGATATGGGCACACGAGTGTACATGTAGGCCAGAGATGTCAGATTTCCCCAGGGCTGGAGTTAAAGGTGGTTATGTTCCACTCTCTATATGAGTGCTGGGAATTAAGCACTGCAAATGCAGTTGACACTCTTAAACGACTGAGCATTTTCTCCAGCTCATCTAGTTTCTTAATGTTTGTTCTAGATAAAATATTTGTAGCTTTTTGTTTTTATTGATGCTTTTATTGATGTGGAGCAAGTTATAGAAACTTTAGGCTGAATGTGGTGACATACCTGTGATTCCATGTATAGCACTTGGCTGGGGCAGGAGGATTGACAGTTCTAGGTCAGACTGGGCTATCTGTATATGAGACCATCTTTAAAAAAAGTTTTCTCTGAAGATAACACTTGTTAGTGATTTTGATCTCAACTGTCCTTTGTCACTGAAAGTAGATGTGTTTAGGTTCAGTGAGAGACTGTTTCATAAACATAAGGTAGAAAATGATTAAGGAAGATTAAGAAACACATCCATACACAAGCAAGCTCAACTTCATGTGCATGCACACACTTTGGGGCACTGCTCCTGTGTGCATGCACATGTACACAGACCTTAGCCTAAACCAAAATTTAAGCATTTATTATGCGTGTGTATGTGTACATGTGTGCTGGTACCCTCAGAGGCAAGAGATGTTGTATCTCTCTGGAACTTTAGTTAGAATCAGTTATAAGCTGCCTAAAGGTAGAATGACATTTTGAGAAACGGCTAGGCAACTCTTACAAAGAAAAACATTTAATTGGGGCTGGCTTATAATTTCAGAGGGTTAGTCCATCATCATCAGGGTGGGAAGCATTGCAGTGTACAGGCAAACATGGTGCTGGAGGAACCTAGAGTTCTATGTCTTGATCTGTAGGCAACAGGAGACTATCACACTGGGCATAGTTTGAACTTCTATGAGACTTCAAAGCCTGCCTCCCCAATGGCAGACTTCCTCCACACTGCTTAATGGTGCCCCTCCCTATGAGCCAAGCATTTAGACTCGGTCTAGGGGGAGGAGGGAGATACCTATTTAAACTACCACAGATGAATAATGTTTCCTGCTGTTTCCTTGTGCATGATATGGTTCGTGTATGTTTACCACATTTTAAAAATCTATGTACCTCTTGATGGACACCTTGTTTGATCACCTTTGTTGGTTACTAGTGCTGCAGATCTCTAGAGCATCCAGATTTCCTTTCCTTTCCCTATACACCCACAAATGGGATAGCTGAATTGAAAGGATGTGTTATTTAAGTTTTTAAGAGCCTCCGTACTGTTTTATACAACTGCTGTGCTAACTGTACGTTCTCACTAACAATGCAGAAGCGTTTCTCTTTTGTTTCCCCAACAGCATTTATAGTTTGCCTTTTTGATAATAGCTATTCCAGCTGGAGTAAGATCATAACTCGTTGTGGTGGTGTTGGTTTGTATTTTTTTTTTTTGTTATCAATGATGTAAATTTTCCATTACATTTTATATGTGTGTGTGTTTACAAATGTAGGCGACAGAAGATAGAAGATGACTTTGGGGCAGTTGGTTTTCTTCTACCCTGTGGGTGGATCATGGGAATTGAATTCAGGCCTTGGGCTTGCTGGCAAGTAGCTTTACATTCTGAGCCATCTTACCAGTCCTTGAACAATTTTTATATAGTTGCTGACCATCTGTATGTTTTGAGATCACGTTTCCATTTCATTTGTTGTGATCTGATTGCATGTTAGACTAGTGCTCTGTTACTGAGCTTCCTCCTCATCCTTTATTTGCCCCTTTTTAGTTTGGATTACAACTACTACTGGTGTTTGCTGTTGTTTTACTTATATATTCTGAGTTAATTCCTGGGTCAGAGGATTAATTTGCAGATATTTTTCCCATCCTGAGTATTGTTTACTTTGTTTTCTTAATTACATAGCTCTTCATTTTTCTGGTTTTGTTGTCTTTGCTTTTTGTTTTCTAATGGTTATATTTGTAATTTGACCTTGCTGACCTTTCTCTGTTATTCTGTTTTAATATCTTCCAGATTTCATTTATTTTATTCTTGCAGAGCCTTTTTCTTTTAATTGAATTTTTCTAAGAATTATTGCTGCTGCCGCGACCACTGCAGTCTCCTCCTCCTCTTCCTTTCTGCCTCCTCCTCTCCCCTCCTTCATTTTTTTAAACTCAGATTTTCTTTCTCCTCTTCTTCTTTTCCCTATTAGTTATGTCTCAGTGTCCCAGCCTGCTCAAGATTGTTCAGCTTGGTTTCCTTCAAGTTACTGAATCTCCTTAAATGGGATATACTTCTTTACTTACTTTTGAATGTGACTCGTTTTACAGGATTAAGTTGGTGCATGACTTTGTAGTTATTGGTCAGTGGAGAGCCAGCAAACCATGGTAGACATGATACCCTTTGTTTCATTTGCCCTTTATTGACTATTTTCAAATTAAATGTCTTAACCCAAGAATAACAGATCTTCACTGTTTTCTGCTCAGCTAGTACAAACGGGGTAAGTATACCCCTCTAGATCTTTTTATACCTAACTGAGTTTCTTAGTATAGAATTCAGGTGATCTCTTAAAGGAATCAGTGAATAAGTGGTTGTGGCAACTAGACAGTTGTAAGCTACCATATGGGTGCTGGGAATTGACCTGGGACCTCTGGAATAGCAGCCAGTGCTCATAACTGCTGAACCATCTTGCCAGCTATACCATGGCATTCTTCAGGTCAGTATAAGTTGTAAGAGTCAGTTTTCTGACTCCCAACATGTGAGAGTCATAGTGTTTGGAATAATGTTTTATTGGCCCTACTTTACCATACATGCATATAGCTAACAGACTACAATTATCTATGTGAAAAGTACATTAGTTTTTTTATACAGTTTTCCATGTTGTAAAACCTTGAGTACCTTATTTTAAATGATGCTGTAATTATTAATATATTGCTGAATTTGATGACAAATTGACTCATTGGTTTCTGATTACATACGATTTTAAAATTTTATTTTGAAGACATAGATCTTTAAGGATATATGAAAATAAGATATCAGTAATTATTGACTGTAATATCTATACTTAATAAGTCTCTAGATATATTTCATTGTTTGGTACCAGAATTGTGTTTAATATGACTGTTTGTACATGTATGACCACATAAATATAAATTCAATATTTTTATGCACAGTGCTAAAACTGACTTGTGGAAGTTTGCTGGATATTTATAAATATAATATAAACATGTTGCTATTTTAAAGGTTGAGCCAGTCCATAAATTATTTTGTGTATTACGTATACTAAATTTTTTTCTTTATTAAAATTTATCTTATGTGTGAAGGTGTTTGTCTACACACATGTCTAGGCACCATGTGCATATAGTATATTCAGAGGCCAGAAGAGGGCATTAGATCTTCTGAAACTAGAATTACAGATGGTTGTGAGCTGTTATGTCGATGCTGGTGGAATTGAACCCAGGTCCTAAGAACAGCCAGTGCTCTTAATGACTGAGCCATCTCTCCAGCCCCTATCCCATTTCACCTATATCAAGTAATGTTTATTTGGCCTCCCCTGGACATTATGTCTTTTTACTTTGTTGCCAGTTGTTTTGTCATAGTTTTTAACACTCCTCACATCCAGCTTTTCATGTTCTTTTTGCTGTTACCTTACCTTTTGCTTCTTTGCAGGGCATGCGACTGAACACAGGATTTACAAGCCCAGGAGGAATGCTTTACCCTGAGCTATATTCCAGTTTTTACCTGGATTATTTAATTCAGACTTCCTACAGTTTAATGTTTTAATGAACAGGATACTCTCATCACCTGGACTGGCCTCTCAATGAACAGTTGGGGGTGGATATATATATATATCCATCCACATGTGTGTGTGTGTATCTATATATATCTGCATATATATATATTTTTTTTTTGGAAGTTTCTTCCTTCAACTGAAAATACATATTTTTTTAATCTTTACATATTTTCTGAGGGAGAGGCTTGTTTATGATTAAAAGATGTGAATGAATACTTAAAGATATCAGAAGGAAAAGCTAGGGCTGAATAAAAAGATAGTAATATTTAAAAAAGTAAATTACAGTGGTGAGAAGTTAATTATAAGTGATTAATAGAAAAGTATTTTGTTTCAGTTATATGTTTATATAATTCAGTTTGAAATGTTGGAAAGTTGTTTTCTGTATCTTAGAACTCTTCTTTTAGATGTGTAAATACTGACATATTCAAGGGTTCTGTGTCTAGGCTGGGGACTTAATGTAAGTCCTTATGCATTCTAGGTAAGCTTTCTACCACTGAGATACATCCTTATCCAGCTCAAGTCTTCTGTCCTTTATTTCTTTAGTAGTCAAAGTTGCACTTTAGGTTTGATTTACTTACATCCCAGTGGGCCATCTGAAAAGCAAGTTAAATAGTATTTATCCCACATCTACTTGTTACATTTTGACTAAAAAACCTTTCCCTTATTTTGAATAATTGTGTATTTTCTATGAAAATTAACCACATAGAAACCTGATAATCATCCAGAATTCTTAATTTCCTTAGCTATAAATCTCACTGCATTATTATGAAGTCATTTCTTTATGTTTTTATATGTATGAATTTTGTGTGTTGTTTTGCTTCCTCAGAAGCTGTATGCTTTGCCTTTTTTAAAAAAAAATGTTTGTGTGTGTGTGGTATGTGTCAGCCAGGAAGAATTATGTATCTGATCACATGGGGGTAGACAAAGATAATACCTAGATCCTGAAGCAAAAGGTCACTCACTGATCTCTTCTATAGAGATTTTATAGCAGTGGAAGTAATAGCAACTAATGTTAGGAGGATGATAGTTTTTCTTTGTCGTCTGGAACTCACCAGTTAGGCCAAGCTGGCTAGCCAGCAAATTACAGGGATCATCTTCCTCTCTACTTCCAGATCTAACTACCACTGTGCCTGGCTTTTTAAGTATGTACTGGGGATCGGGATCTCAGGCACCTTTCTCACTGAATTCTTCTCTCTCCAGCCCCTATGCAGTCATTTAAGTCCATTTGACTCTGCTGTGTTTTTTTCTTTTTTCTTTTTTAAAGATTATTATTTAAAGTTCATGAGTGTTTTGTCTGCATCACATGCATGATGTGCCTGCAGAATCCAGAACTGGGAATCAGATTACCTGGAACTGAAATTACAGGTGGTTTTAAAATGTCCCCAGGGTGAGTTGAACGCAGGTCCTATTGGAGAACAGCCAGTGCTTTTAATCTCTAAGCCATCCTGCTCTACATAGTTCCTTTTAATTTAACCAGTTAATTTATTATGTGTTTATTTTACTTTTTAAAATCATGAGTATACATGTGTGGGTGTGTTTATGTGTGTGCTGGTGGTGCCCGAGGAGGCTGAAGGCCTTGGATATTGGATTACTCAGAACTAGTTACAGATGGTAGTGAGCCACCTCATGTAGGTGCTGGCAACCAAATCTAGGTCCTTTTCAAGAGCAACAAGTGCTCTTAAGCATTGATCCATCTCTCTAGCTCCTTAATTTAATTTCAAAAAACACTTCTTTAGGTGTGTGTGTGTTTGTGTGTTTGTACATGTATATAGGTGCCTGCCTTGCAAAAGCCAGAAATAGGGCATTGTATCTCTGGAGCTGGAATTACAGGAAGTTGTGAGCACCCTGGAAACAAAATTCTGGTCCTTTCCTTTCCAAAAGAAGCAAGTGCTTTTAACCTGATTAGATTAAATTCATCCCTCCACCCCCAATCTATATATCTATCTTATTTTTCTTGAAGCAGTCTCTCTTCTATGTATCTCTGGCTATCCTAGAGCTTGCTATGTAGACAAGGCTGACCTTGAGACTCTTGTCTCTTCCTCCCAATTGCAGGGATTAAAGGGGTGTCCCATCATGCTCTGCAACTTTTGTTAGACTTATTTTTTATTTTACTTGTGTGAGTATTTTGCCTGCATATGTATATGTAAATGCATGTCAAACATTGATAGTTTTGGTCAACCTTTTCCCATCTTCTGTCATCAGTATCTGTCTCTGCCTCCTATCCGTGATAAATCTTGGCACTCCTAGTATTCTCACTTCTATTTTCATTTCCTATGTCTTCTGTTACTGCCCAGCCCACCTTATCCCCATTCCTATGGGCTGTTTTGAGTCACCTTACCTCTACGTATACACTTCCACATAAACATGCATACACATACATTACTTAAACTACTTTCCATTAATTATTTACAATTAACTTCTCATCACTTTACTAATTTAATTTAAAACTTATACACTATGTTTGAATGTGCTATAAAATTTAGAAGCTAGGATCTGCATATGGGAGAGAACGTAGGACACTGACTTTCTGAGCCTTGGCTACTTCACTTAATATATTTCCCATTTTCATTAAGATTTAATGGTTTCCTTTTTCTCTGTGGCGTAATAAAATTCCACTGTGTATGTAAACCACATTTTCATTACTCATTTGTCAGTTTTTCTGTAGTGGTTCCATTTCCTAGTTGTTGTGTATAGAGCAGCACTGACTATAGCTTCATAAGCATCTCTGTGGTAGGGCATGGAGTCCTTTGAGACATGCCCAGGAGTGATATAGCTAGATCATTTGCTAGTTCTAGTTGTAGTTTTTCTGAGATGTTTCCACACTGATTTTCATGGTAGCTGTGTCTGTTGATAGTCATTAACAGTAAATAGGAGTTTTCTTTCCTCCCTGAACACTTCCAACTTTTCTTTTTCTTTATGATTGCCATTCTTTTGACTGGGGTGAGTTGGAATCTCAAGGTAGTTTTTAATTTGTATTTTTTGCCCCTACCCCAAGGAGCAAAAGGATTTAACAGTTCTCAAGTATGTGCTATAGATCTTCAGATTTTGATTTTAGATCCTGTGTTCCTCTGATCTGTGTCTCTATGTCCTTAAACAAGTTTTCTCATCTCTGATATATTTCTTCACTTTTAAAATGGGAGCAGTAATTGAAAGTACTTATGTTAAACAGACAAGTAAAACTAATCATGTACATTTTACATATTGTTAGAGGATAGTGGTGCATTGCTTTAATCCCAGATTTCAGGAGGCAGAGGCCGGTGGATCACTTGTGAGCTTACAAAGTGAGTTTCAGTCTAGCCAAGGCAGCATACTGAGAACAAAAGGAAAAAGGGGTGAAGAGATGGCTCAGCAGTTAAGAACAAAGGACCTAGGTTCCATTCCTAGCACCCCCATGGTGGCTTACAACTGTTTGTAACTCACAGACACCCATGCAGGTAAAACACTAATACATATAAAATATAAATCAATAAATCTTTTTTAAAAAAAACGACCCCTGTATTAATGAAAATTTAAATAAAACTTGTGCATTATTGACTCCTGTCACTATCATAGCCCCAATTTACAAATGGGGAAAATTAGATTGTTAAATAAGAAAAAAGTGCAGGGTAGAACACAGTTTAACTGGGCCCAGAGCATCAGATAGACTGGAATGTTCCTATGTCCTCACTGCTTTCATGGGCATTTGGGAGAGGGGGTTGTTGAGTTTTGTTTTTGTGGATCAGAAAATCTTGAAATTCTCACCCATTCTTTAGAATAGTTGTTGTCAAAGTATGGAGTGAGATCCATGAGAGCTGTGGCTTTCATGTGATATTTAACTGTTCTGCTAACCTCTGAAAATAGTTACTGACTGAGCTGACTTGTACAGATTGACTTTCCAGCAACTGGGTTATTCTGTGTCATTCAAGTTCTAGGTCCTCAGTTAATGTGTGGATTTACTATTTTCCTTTTCTGTTATTTTCTTCTTCCCCCTTCCCTCTTTTCTTGATTGGCTCCTTGATTCAGAAATAGTCACCCTTAAGAAAGGGAATATCTTTTTTAAAGTTGTGATCTTACAAATGTACATTCATATAATATGAATGAACATGCTTTAAGAAAGTTTAAGCCTGTACAGAGCTTGTTCAGTTTTCAAACGTTAAGCCTTTTAAGTCTTAAGAACTCTTAAGTAAATATAATTTTATTTTATATTTTACCGATTTTTTCTCTTTTACTAGTAATACTAAAAGTTCCACGGCATTTCCTCCAGTTACACAAACTCCATTATCATATGAACTAAGAGAATGTAAAGAACAAGCATTTTCTGCCAGACCTGTTCCATTTCCTCATTTTCTATTTTAACGTCTTAAATTTTAAAGTGGAATATGTCTGTATCTGAAACAGATACATATAATTAATGGAATTTAAGTAGGGACCAAGTTTAAAAGATGATTAGTGTAGGTAACCATGTTTTAAAAGTACTTTTCATAATCTCTTGGCTTTTAGTTACTTTTGGAAAGGCTGACACAAGCAACTCCATCTTGTTGGTTTGTTTTCATAGTGTATGTGTGTCTCCTGGGAAATACTCTTTTAAAACAGCAGTTTTCAACCCCTTGAGGAGTGTCCCTTTCACAGAGGTTGCTTAAGACCATTTGAAAACAGCATTTACATTAGGATTCATAACAGCAGCAAAATGACAGTTATGAAGTAGCAATGAAATAATGTTCTGGTTGGGGGTCACCACAACACAAGGAACTGTAGTAAAGGGTTTCAGCATTAGGAAGGTTGAGAACCACTGCTTTAGAATGAGGGTGTGTGTGTTTGTGTGTATATACTGCAAATGTGTGAAAATGGGGGTGGGGTGAGTTGGTCTTTAGTTATGTTGTCCAAGCTGACTGTCTACTCAAGTAATTCTTGTGCATCAGCCTCCTGAGTAGCTGGGACTACATGTGCTGTCCACCATACCTGGATAGATTGAGAAATTTTGTTTACATTTTTATTTTGTATCAGAATGATTGTATAGATTCTGTGGTTTGTATACTATGTAATTCTTAGAGACTTT
Organism: Rhynchomys soricoides; assembly: GCA_019843965.1. Classification (NCBI taxonomy): domain Eukaryota; kingdom Metazoa; phylum Chordata; class Mammalia; order Rodentia; family Muridae; genus Rhynchomys; species Rhynchomys soricoides. Next base: position 27,846 of record JADRCH010006566.1, read on the forward strand.
GTTATATCTTGGTGTTTATGTATGGTGTTTCCTAGAGTTGTGTGTTATATACCATAAACAACACTAATTTTAGCCTTTGTTGGATTACATTTGTTTTGGTTTTGCTTGTTTGTTTGGGGATAGGGTCTTGCTATGTAGTCCAGACTGGCCTTGATTTTAGGATCATTCTCTCTCTCAAGTTTCAGGATTAGCAACATTTGCCATCATGTCCAGCATAATGTCTTTTTTAAGTTATGTGTTTGTGTGTTTGTGCGTGTGGATATGTGCATGAGTGCAGGTGCTCTTGGAGGCCAGAGACATTGGATCACCGTTGGAACTGGAGTTACAGGCAGTTGTGAGTTACCTGACATGGGTGCTGAAATCATACCCAGGTTCTCTGGAAGTGTGGTCTGTGTTCATAACTGCTGAGCCATCTCATCAACCTAGACCATGTTATTTGTATTGTATATGCACCTTCAGTTCCATGGTTGGCGTGTCAGTAGTTGTTTTATTGACTTCTGCGTTAATTTTTAATTCCTTGAGTTCCATATATTACCTCAGCAGTTTATCCTGTCTAGTAGATAGTAAAACATGACTAGGTGAAAGCATGGGTGCTTTTTCTCCCACAGTCGTAGAGATTATATTAAGTACCAAACTAAACTTTATAGAATGCTCGTTTATTTTCTTCTTTTGCTACAACAAAATCACCCAAGAGTTTGTTGGTTTAGAACACATATACCTGGTACTCTTAAAGCTCTGGAGGTAGGAAGTTTTTCTGGGCTAAAGGCAGCATCTTCAGGACTGATTCCACAGGCTTTGGGTAAAGAATTTATTCATGGTCTTCTTAACTTTTAGTGGCTACGTTTCTTGGTACATCATTCCAGTATTCAGATTATCTTCAGCTGATGTGCTGTCTCATCTGCATCTGAGTGCTAGAGTGGTGGCTCAGTGGTTAAGAATGTTGCGCCTCTTCCAGAGGACCAGGGTTCAGTTCCCAGCACTCATCCAAGGCTTAAAATTACCTGTAGTTTCAGCTCCAGAGGCTCTTCTCTTCCGTGGGTACCTGAATACACATACATACCTGCCTCATTTTTACTGGTTCACTCTGAATAATTCAGAAATCATTCTAGATTAAGCACCTTGATAAACATCTCTCTCCTCCCACCCCCTTTTGAAAAAGGGTCTTAATTATATAGCCCCAGTTGTCCTGGAACTATGCAGATTAGGCTGGCCTTGAACTCACAGAGATTTGCCTACCTCTGCCTCCCAAGTACTAGGATTAAAGGCATGTGTTACTACTGCCCAGCTGCAGTTTCTTTTATCCATTCATTGGCTTTGAAGATTAGCATTTCTTTTAGAGCTGTCAGCTAAGCCTTTATCATAATAAAAACTTATATCATTTTAATACATGTTTTCCCAAATGGGTATCCTTTTTCTCCAGGGAAGTAACTCAGGCTGCTTTGCTCCTGTCTTTGGTCTTTCCTGTGGTACACAAGTAGTTTCCATATGGGTTTCATGCAGACTTTCCTTCTCTTCCTTTTGAAGAACATTAACTCCTGCTTCTTCTTCTTCTTCTTTTTAAAGTTGGTGTAATACGGTGTCCAGTATGTCGTCAAGAATGCAGACAGATAGATCTTGTGGATAATTATTTTGTGAAAGACACATCTGAAGCTCCTAGCAGTTCTGATGAAAAATCAGAACAGGTATGCACTTCAGTTTTTCTCTATATTCATAAATATTTTTCTTGTTGTTAAAATGTAAATTATAAGAAAAATATTTGATTAAGTAATTTAGGCACTTCTGTTATAGTTCTGTCTTTCAAATTAGAAATAAAAGATTACTCTTCCACACCCTCAGACTTGGTAGAATAAAATAGTTATTGTTTAAAAAGTTAAGTTTTACATAGATTTATGTTCTGAGTATTAGATTTTTACCTATCTAAATGTTTTATTGCTAAAGAAATATTTTTGAAGATTAAATGGATAACAGTGATTTTATGCTTTGTATCATAAATTAATGTTTTTAAGGGCAAATTACAAAGTTTTCACTTATTTTGTTAATCTACATTTGGCATATGTAATGTAGATTAGTGTTTATTTCTTTTTTAGGTATGTACTAGTTGTGAAGACAATGCAAGTGCAGTTGGTTTTTGTGTAGAATGTGGAGAGTGGCTGTGTAAGACATGCATTGAAGCACATCAAAGAGTAAAGTTCACTAAAGACCATCTGATCAGGAAAAAAGAAGATGTTTCAGGTACGATACATATAGTTGTTGTTTTGCTGTTTATAAAAAACGTGTGCGTATGTGTATGTGTATACATACGTACACACTTATGCCACAGTGCTTATTTGTGATGTCAGAGGACAACTTACAGGAACTGGCTCTCTCTATATTTGAGTCCCAGGGATTGAATTTAGTCCATCACACTTGGCAGCATATGCCTTTATCACTGAGATGTCTTGCTTGTCTTTATACACATAGTTTCAATGACACATTTAACCTTTTGAGCTTAAAAATAGCATGTACTACTTATTTATGATCTTTGAACACTAGTACTGAAAAAAAAATTAGAAAAATTAGTCAAAAATCATATTGTTTAAAAATGTTTTATTTTGTTACAGAGTCTGTTGGAACATCTGGTCAGCGCCCAGTGTTTTGTCCTGTACATAAACAAGAGCAGTTGAAACTATTCTGTGAAACATGTGATAGACTGACGTGTAGAGACTGTCAGCTACTGGAGCACAAAGAACATAGGTACAGAAGTCATAATTGTTTACTGAAAAATATTAGAAATAGTACTGATAAATTTGTTCTTAAATATTGGCCTCATATTTTGTCTTAGAGTATTAAACCCAAATTTTATTTCTTGAAGCAATATATGTTTGATAAGATAATACTTTTCATGTTCATATCTAATTATATTTGTTATGGCATATGATTAATGTGGGTTTGTGTTTATAAGATTGTAGTTATGTTATTTCCTTGTTCAGTAGTCCTATGGTTGAAATAAGGTTTTTCCAAATGCAATGTATCCTATGTATGATATGAAAAGGCAGTCTGTTTGGAGGTGACTGATAAAATTCTCATGTATATGGCTCTAAGCATAAGTACACTGGTTTCCCATTAGATGTATAATTCCAGGAAAACTATATAAAACAAGTAAACACTACTTAGCATAGCTACTGTTAATACATAACTTTTTATTGACCATATTTTAACTGAATCAGCAGTATTTATTCATATATTTGCTTCATCAGAATTGTATTAGATTTGTAATAGAAGTTTTTGAAAGGCACACAACAGAATTTTTACGCACGGACTCACTTTCCATGGCATCTGTTGATTACAAATAATAAGTGTAATAGTTTTATCTACAAAAACTAGAATTTTCTAGTGTTTTTTTAAGAGTCGATTTTCTGAATGGAGGAAAGTACCTTTTCTCAGTCTTCTGTCAAGAAAGGGTAATCAATGAGTATCTACTCCAAACCCCAATTAACCGATATTTTCCACCTCCCCATTTTCTTCTTTTAATGAGGTCTTGCTGATTTCCCCAAGTTGGTTTCCAGTTTATCATCTTTCTGTCTCAGTCCGACGCCTATGCAGCTGGGATGATAGGAATGTACCAGTATGCCTGGAGTGAATATTTTCTCTTAACTGTATGTCGACTTCAGTGAATTTGCTGAGTTCACTGGATGTCATCATCTGTTAACAGTTATATTTTATGCTTGGCATTTTCCTCAGTGCTCATTTGGTTCATGAAGTATTAAGGTGCCGGTGCTATAACTGTTTCAAAGGGGAAAGAACTTGCTCTTGAAATGTACAAGTGGTAGAGCCCTGAGCACTAATGTTTATGCTCTAAATCTCTTTATATGTTCATTTCTTCCCATATTACATAAAGACTATAATACTACAATATATAAAACAGCTCACATTTGATTATATAGAAGTAATACCCTTTTCCCCAAGAGAACTCTCACTGGTAAAAAGCATTTTCTAAATCTTTATAGCTTTAATTTGTTATATTCAGACATATTTCATGTCTGTCATCTGCAACTAAACCAGTGTTGTGCCTGAAGTGACTAACTTGTGGAGGACTTTATCTTTAAGGGCAAATCACAGTGCTATTTGTCCTAATTATCTGAGTAAGACATTTATTTATCTTTGTCACATCTTTAGCCAGATTTTTGCTCCCTCAAATTTCTTACACAGTGTTTGCTTGTTTGCTTATTTACTTACTTATTTTTATGTTGATTGATTGATTGGCTGAATTTTCAAGACAGGGTTTCTCTGTGTAGCCCTGGTTGTCCTGGAACTCATTCTTTATATCAGGCTAGCCTTGAACTCAGAGATCTGCTCTCCTCTGCATCCTGAGTGCTTGAATTAAAGGTATATGCTACCACCCCGATACTTAATTTTTTTTTTTTTTTACTACAGTTAATTATTTGTGGAGAGGGTGTAAAGCTCACTGTGGAGGCCAGAGTGTAGCTTTGAGAATTGGTTCTCTCCTTCTATCATACGAATCCCAGAAATTGACTTAGGTTGCTAGGCTTGGCAGTGTCTTTATCCTGCTGAGCCATCTCTCAGGCTACCTCCTTGTATTATAAAATTGTTGGTGAAAAGCATAAGGGAGATGGTATACTCTTCCCTGTGACAAATTAGGTTCATTGGTCATTGCTTAAAGGAGTAGAGGATCCATGGGTAGGGAGTGGTAGAAGAGTAGCTTCAACTCTCTTCCCACCTTGAAGATTAACTGATTGTCTTATCTGTTTCCTTTACCAGTTATATCTTAGTCCTAATTATTCCTGTGTTCCTGTCTTCTTTCGTTTCCTGCTTTTCTTTTTGAGGTGGCCTAGAACTTGTTATGTAGACCATGCTGGCTTCAGATTTTAAAGGACCCTGCTTCTGTTCCCTAAGTGCTAGGATTACTAAGTGTTCTACCCTACCCAGCTCTAATGTATGTGTGGTCTTGAGTATGAGGTGGGGCTGGGGATAAACCTTTTCCTTCTCCTACATTAGCTTTAGGACATTTCTAAGTTTTTATATCTTTATTTGTTTTATTATCAGTGTGAACAGCTCTTTTGACACCAAGGAGATGTTCTTAAATTCACTTATAACACCTGTGTACCTGGAGTTTGTTTGGGTCAATTGATAAAAGGTTCTTTTGTGCTGTACTCTACTTCAGATACCATTTATAAATTGGGTTATGATTCACAGAGCCCTAGGATTTCCTTAATTTACAATTGAGAATTATTATGATGATATTTTAAGTACAAATGAATAGCCATATGATGAGATACATAGGGCAACTCTAGGAGAAGGGATGTGTGTCAGGTTTGTTACTATACATATGTTCATTGACCTACAAGTTCTCACATTTCTGTCTTTTTTAAAAAAATGCAGATTCATTAGATAGGCATGATTGTAAAATCATTGGTTGTTTGTGACCAGCTCAATCTTCAAGCCATCCCTTTTAAGTTTAGAGGGACAGTGATGAAGTTCTCAAATGACATAGCACTTAGAATGTCCCCGATTGTTAAGAGAAATATCACAGTACCACATCTTTCTCTTGTGTTTGCACTTCCATTTTGTTTTGGTGACTGTTTGCTTTTTGAGCCTGGGTAATCTAGGCTTTCTTCAGAATTGCTTGGGTAGCTTATGCTGGCCTCAAACTTGGTGTCCTGCCATAGCCTCTCAGATTCCAAATGTACCATCAGCCCAGGCTGACACTCCCATTGTACTTTGCCTGGATGTATGATTGTGGAATGTATTTAAAAAGCTCTGTCCTGCCAGGTGGTGGTGGCACAAGCCTTTAATCCCAGCACTTCAGAGCAGAGGCAGGTGGATCACTGAATTTGAAGCTAGTGTGGTCTACAGAACAAGTTCCAGGACAGCAAGGGCTACACAAAGAAACTGTCTCGAAAAACAAAAGAAAACAACAACCACTAAAGCTCTGGTTCCCATTAATACAAAGAAGGTATAACTGGTCTGTCTGCTTTGAGGCCTGTTATGTTGTTAAAAATTAATTTTGCATTTAGTTGAAGTATGTTGTTCATAAAATTTCAGTAGCAACAACAAAATACTTTTAAGTGGTTCGTCTATAGTAGGAAAGGTAAAAGTTTCAGTATAAATATATAAATATATAATATTCTATTTTTTCTTCACTATCTGTTCACAAGACTACTTTTACTTCTGATATCATTTTCAGAATACAGTAAAAGCCCAAATGTCATTGGCATACTCTACAGAATAGTGGCCTTCTAAAGAGGATGCTGGTCACTCAGGCCATATTTATTGTCTGTAAACTATGTGATATTTTGCTCACCTAGAATAGTTTGATCGATCCTAATCAAAAGATGCAGTAGCTCTTCAGTTGATTCTGAAGTTACGCTTGCAGGGAAAGGGAGACTTGCTTACAGGTGTAATGAGTACTGGTTTGCATTCTCCTATAAAAATATTTACATGTTACAGGATACTCTAGTGGAATTTTCTTTCTACATTACAGTTTCTCTCAGTACTTGAACATGTAATAGTTATTCTAGGTTTCAGGATTAATTTATCTCCTCCAGGGACACAGCCTTGACTAATGTCTATTATTTGTCTATTTTTAGCAGCTAACTTTTTTTTCAAAGTGTCTCCATTATCTCTCAGTGTCTAGAAGTTTCCTGCTCCAAAATTCTAATGCTTGCCATTGGGTAGCTCTTACAGGTTTTTGCCATAAGCTATAGTCTGCGTAATAGTGTTGTCATATACTTCCAGAAGTCACATTAAGTGTGTATCATGTGTTTTGAATGTGGTCCAAGGGTATGATAAACTTGGATTTTTTGCATTATAGGTATAGCCTGCCTTCAGGCATCATTAAAGTGTGAGCTTCTTTCAGGTATTCCCCTCTACCCCACCTCTTCCAGGTTGTGTGCGCGCATGTGCGTGTGTGTGAGTTTTTCAAGACAGGGTTTCACTGTATAGCCCTGATTGTCCTGGAACTCACTTTGTAGACCAGTCAGGCCTTGAATGCACAGTGCTTGAATTTTGAATTGGATTGGGATTTTTTTTTTCCAGCACAGTATATGGTATGCAGTAGAGGGTATATGATACTCTCTCGTAGAAGAAAATTGCAAGGAGCTATACTTTCCAGTAGTTTTAATTTGACATTTTTTTAAATTTAAAATTTTGTGCGTGAGAGAGGGCATGTGCATGAACAGTACATGTTTGGAGGTCAGAGAACAGTGTCTCCCCAGTTCGTTCTTTCCACCTTGTTTCTGGGACAAGAGTCTGTTGTTTCTGCTGCTGTACTACATAATCTATGCTGTCAGGCTATGAGCCTGTTGTCAGTTCTGTCTCTGCCTCATCTCACTGTAGGTGTGTGGGACTACAGATGTGTGCCACCACATTCAGCTTTTACATGGGTTTTGAGCATTGAAATAAAAGTTATCAAATTTGTAAGGAAAATACTTTTACCTGCTGTGACATCTCCCCAGCCTGCTGGAAGTTTTAATAATGTTAGGGTGCTAATGATACTCCCATTTGTAAAACGGACTTCTTTTAAAATCCAAAAAATACCAGATAAATCCTGGGGGTTTTGTTTAGTTTTTAGAGTAAGTGATGAAAGCAATTTTTTATCTGTGAAATACCATACTCACAGGCTATTTCTAAGAATTCAGCCATTTGGACAGGCCTTTAGAAACTTTCATTGAGCTTCTATTGAGCACATATATTCACCATTGCATTTAAATCACTCTTAGTACTATTAATACAGTGTGTTGTTACACTTGAGGCCGGCCTGCAACAAGTCTCTTAACCAAATCATGACAGTAAGATGTTGATTTGAAATAACCCAGTAGATAATATATATTAATTGTGAATTGGATTCTTCTTATGAAGGCAGGGTGCAGTTGATTCTTTCTACATAGAAACGTGTTGATGATGGGGAACCATAGTAAAGTGGGAAAACATGAGCAAGATCAATCATTGAGTGTGACTGTTTGGGCCTGATGTGTGCTTTTGGAGCTAAGATCATATCATGGACTGTTGAGGTGGTGGCATTACTTCTTTCAAGTGTTACTCTTTGTTAGTCTCTCTGACCCATTCACCTTTTAAATAGTCCATACCAGGGTTGTTGTACAGAGATTATATTGGCACTAGTTTCTTTTTTCTTTCTTTCTTTTTTTTTTTTTAAAGTAATTTGTTCACTAGGTTTATTCTGTCTTAATAATATCTGTACTTGAAGTGATTATAGAGGTTTCCATTTAACATGTCGAGATTGTCCTTCAGGTGAACTTCTGTTTTTGTTTTTCAAGGCAGGTTTTCTCTGTATAGACCTGGCTGTCCTGGAACCACTGTATAAACCAGGCTGGACTTGAACTCATAGAGATCTATCTGCCTGCCTCAGCCTCCCCAGTGCTGGGATTAAATGAATTAGCCCCCACTGTCTGGCTCTCTATAATACTAGGCAGGTGAAATGTTCACCAATTAGACAGGCTATCCATCCTAGTAATAATTTTAAGTTAAAGGAAATAGAACCACATTACATTAAGTCTGTTAAAATCATTTTAAATTTTGCCTTTTTTTTTTCTTTACACACATTGCAAGTCTTTAGTTTTTACATATTATTACTTCCTAGTCTAACTTTATTATGTGTTAGGATTTAGCTTTAATAACTGTTATGGACAGTGGGTTTTAAGAATCTTAGTGCATTGGGTTTCCCTGTGTAATAGTTCAATGTCTTTATGTACTACCTGGCTTTTTAACCCACTCATGATATACAGATGGCTCTTGAACATAGAGGTTTGAAATGTGTGGACCCCATTTACCCATGGCTTTTTATTTTATTTTTTTTATATTAGTGACATTCCGAAAGAACTCTCAGATAATATGTGTAGTGAAGTATAAAGTAAAATAAGAAAACTTAATTCTGAATTATTATGTCTATGTAGACAGTGGTTTTTCTCATTTATTACCATGAAATAAGTATCAGTCTATTGGCAAAAGTTAATCAAAACGTAAACACCATTACATGGTATTTACTCCATTTGAGAGAGATGTAAAACATGAAGATTCAGTATTAAATCATAGCCACAAAAAAACAAAACAAAACCACAAAACCTACAGTTTAGCTGTAGTACATAAGCTTTCTGTTTTTATTGGCATTTAGGTAAGTTGTTGGGACTATTTGTTCAGAGTGCTTTGTGACATTAATCATCTCTATGTGAACAGTTTATCTCTGAAGGATGTTGTCACCAAATCAAGTTGGTAAAGTAAGAGAATAGAAGAAAGAGAAATGCCATAAACAATAGAAACAAATTTATTAGGCTGAGACTGAAAATTAAAACTAGAATTACAGATTTTTAATTGGTTGTATTGGGTCATTTTAAAAAATGCCATTGGCCACTGAATAATTGGTGTTAGCTAGGTGTGGTGGCACATACCTTGAATCCTGGCACTTAGGAGGCAGAGTTTGGTGATCTCTATGAATGAGTTCCAGGTCTGGTTGGTAGTTCTAGGACAACCAAAAATACTTTCTACTCTTACAGAAGACCTGGATTCAGTTCCCATCATCCAAAATGGGAGCTTATAGCTAGCTGCCAGTAACTAGTTAAAGAGGGTCCTGTAGATTCCTGCATATGTGCAGGCTTATCATTCATACACAAAAAGTAAATCTTAAAACTAATGATGTTCATGGGCAACTACTAGAGAATCTCAGTATGCCATAAAATGGAGCATATACACCTAAAGTGAATTTTTTTTTCTTGAAATAAATAGTCATGTAAAAGTCATATTCTGCTTACTATTCCTATCTGGGGTGAAGATGGGCTTGGCTTAATATAAAAGCTAGAGTTTCTTCTCCATTCATAGGTCACAAAAGAAAGCTCCAGACGTTGCTCTATTTGCTGTTTTGAAGCATCTCTATCACCATTAGCCTTCAGTCTACTAAGACTAATATTATCTTTTATCCTTGTTACCCCAAGAGAGTACTATATTCCCAGGTATTATTCATAATGTATTAATTCCTGTAAGACTCATCATGTGTCTAGTCTCTCTGTTGTATATCATTTGGGGTAGGAGTTGTGTAATATGGTGGCATTGATACAGGTGTCCCATTTAGGGCTTACCACTCAGCAGAGACTTATTAACACTTTCACCAGTTACAAGCAGTTACCACTAACTGCTGATATTGCAGGGAGAAGCTTTTCTAGCCAACGTGGAGGGAAGGCCTAATCTGTGGATCTGAGCATAAATATTTAGAGAAGGAATGCCTTGTTTAGCAAAAGAACAGGAGTAGGGTTCTTGACTAGGGCCTGTGACCTCCCAGGCCATGGGCCAGATATGCAGTATGGGGCTCTCATTCTGTCTGTGTAATAGACTTTAAAAGCTGCCTCCAGTGTAATTGGTTACCCCAATAACTTTTATGCCATTATTGTATGTACCAGTGGGCTCATTTAATTGACCTAAAGCATCTGATATCTCACAAATGTCAGTTATTTCAGCATTTTTGGCTATACCAACTAGTAAAAGTACCCCAATCTCCTGCCTATGCTTCTGTTTTAACTGTTTTTACTGTTCTTATTATACTGTCTCATTTAGGTTTGATATTTTTAGGCTTCTATTTCTGTTGTATGATCTTCCTAGAGTTCTGAATTTTCATATTCTGCTTAGAATTTTTTCAACGGCTTCTTGTTACCTAGAGAACAAAACAAATGAATGGCATACTATACCTGGCCCTTGATACTTAGTTTATTTTTAAATTAGATTTTGTCTCATATTTTGACATTTGAATATTCTTTGACCCTGTTGAAATTTCAGTAAGTAATATACTAAACATTCAACTGTTAGGATTTCTCTGTGAAGCTTTCCTAGGTCTCAAAGCCATTTTTTCAACACTACAGTTTTGGTACAGCTTATATCTCATCACAGTGTGGTATCAATGCATATTTGTGCCTAAGTATTACTATTAATTTGAGCCATAGAGGTCTTCTTACTTACATAGAAAGTACACTGAACAACAACGATGGGACAAGCATGCAGAAGAAATTTGAAATTAATTTGTTGATTGAATAATTTATAAAAAATGAAATCTATAATTCTGTGGACTTTAATATTAAATCTTAATTTCTAGTTTACAAGGAGAAGGTTTGAACACATACCAGTCATTGACATTGTCAGAGTAAAACTACACTGATGTCTTTATTTGATAGAATTCCTTTGGAAAGCCTCCTGAAACATAGCAGGCAGTAAAGCCAGGTGCAACATGCGTGTGAATTATGACTATAGTTCTATTTTTAAATGCGTAATTAGGTTTGCAGGAATACATAAGTTTTAGGGTATTTGCTTAGCACATGAGTTTGATTTACAGAACTCAGTTACTAAGTTTATATCCATTAGACTGACAGCAATGATTCTGGAACTTTAGTAACTTTGATAGTATTTTGTATAGTATGTTGTATTTTATGATTTAGATTATATGCATCTTATTCAGGTTTAAAAAAAAAAAATAGAACCCTCAGTTAAAATTTCTGATGCAAGTCAGAGCAATCACAGTTTTCTGAGGAAATTTTTCTTTCATAATGGCTGTTCCAGGCAGATGGCATTAAACGGCTATTGTACTGTACAAGTGACTTGCAGATAGAGTTATTTCAAGATTGTCTCGTGTAACTCACTTCCTAAGTTTTAATTATAAAGTTTCTGTTTCAAATACAGTTTTTGTTTGTTTTAAGGTATCAGTTTTTAGAAGAAGCTTTTCAGAATCAGAAAGGTGCTATTGAAAATCTGTTGGCTAAGCTTCTTGAAAAGAAGAATTATGTTCATTTTGCAGCTACACAAGTGCAGAATAGGTAAGCCTGTTACATAAAAAAATATAATTTTGTTTTAAAGTTAAGAAAGAATGCATCCAAATTAAACTTATTTTTCTATTTCATTAAACATGTAGAAGATATAATTTTTAATAGATGAAATGATAAAATTTGAAGTTGGTGTATTTATTAACTAAACAAGTTTACAAAAAAAAATTTAAAAATTTTAGGATATATCTTTGATCTTCTGTTTCATTTTTGTTTTTTTGAGACAGGATTCTTCTGTGTGGCCTTGGCTATCTTAGAACTCACTTTTTAAACTAAGCTGGTCTCAAACTACCTGCCTCTGCCTCCAGAGTTCTGGGACTAAAGTCATTCATCATCATGGCTGGACCTTTTTTTGACTTTTTATAATTAATAAGACTTCAATGTATATATTCTTTGAACTTTGAAAATGAGTTAACACGGAGGGGACTGAATTATAAAATTCAAATCAGAGATTGTGTAGAAGATACTGTACTAAGACAGAAGGATGACTGGGATTTGCTGTTCGCCATCCTAGCTATAGGCTCAGTGAGAGACCAACTCATGGAAGTAAGAGGAGAGTGATAGAGCGGGGCATCCAACAATTCCATATGGCCCTCCTTTGTGCTTACACACACAGGAAACAACAGAGGACCCAGTAGTTAACAAATATATTATTAAGCAAGCATTCAGAACTAACTTATTTCATTTGCAGCATTATAAGATGAATATATAATACAGGTTTGGCATCCTAAGTACTTAGCTACTGCTAATTTTCATCATTGCCGTGACCATCATCCTCATCATTATTATTTTTAAAAATGTTCTATTTTTTTAAAAAGATTCGTTTTGTATGTATGAGTGCTTTGCCTGCATATCTCTTTACCACTCGCATTCCTGGTGCCTAAGGAAGTGGTGAGCCTCCATGTAGGTGTGGGGGAATCAAACCTGGGTCCTTTGCAAGAACATATGGTCTTAACCACTGGGCCAACTCTGTAGCCCTCCTCCTTATTTTAGCATTATTCTACTTAGGTACACTTACAAGGAAACGAGGATGAGTGGTAAGAAGTTGTAAAGAGGGCCTGTTTACTAGGTTACAGTTTTTAACACTGGAACAACATACTTTTAACTGGGACACTTTAAACCTGGAAAATCCTGAGAGTATGAATAGAGTTAGATTGTATTTATTGTGTAGACTCAAGACATTGAAGCTTTGTCTTAAATAGTAAAATCTGTAAGTTTGCGATGGTTAAAATGACACATAATAAGATGTACAAAGGTATTAAGTATTTGAAATCAAGAAAAATAGTAGTTTATTTATGATGGTAATTTTCCTCCTTATTGAGACCAAAAGAAAATAAAAGGCAAGATGGGAGAGATGGTTTACCAGTTGAGTATTTACTTACTGCCCTTCCAGAGGATCCAGAATTGTTACCCAGAATCCACAACCAGTCTGGCTTGTTGTGTGAGTGCTAGCATCTGAACTTCAGTTGTCTTAGGTCTGCAACAAGTTCCATTAATAACTCATCTCTCTATAACTCCCCTCCATGTTATTTAATATTTCTCCATTTAAAAGTATTATTATTGTTGTTATTTTTATTTATCTTTGTGTGTGTTTGCTTGCTTCTATGTGCATGCACTAATGCATTCCCACAGAGGCCAGAAGAAGGGATTGGGACCTCGAACTGTAGTTACAGATGGTTGTGATCCTTCTGGTGGGTACTAACAATGAATCCAGGTCCTCTGCAAGAGTATTAGGACTCTTAACTACAGAGCAATCTCCCAAATTATTCTTTTACTTTAGAAACTTGTGGGTGTTTTGCCTGTGTGTATATGTGTGCACACTGCATGCCTGGTGTTTGAAGAGGCCAAAATGAGGAGTTGGATCTCCTCAAACTCACAAATGGTTGTGAGTTGCCATGTGGTTCTAGGAATTGAACCTGGGTCCTCTGCAAAAGCTATTAACCAGCTGGGCAGTGGTGGCGCACGCCTTTAATCCCAGCACTTGGGAGGCAGAGGCAGTTGGAGGCCAGTCTGATCTACAGAGTGAGTTCCAGGACAGCCAGGGCTATACAGAGAAACCATGTCCCAAAAAACCAAAAAAAACCCCTCTGAGCCATCTCTCTAGCTGTCCTCCTCCCATTAGCGTTTAGTGTATATGTTTTTAAGTACAGTAAATCTATCTGGGACTTGTTTCTTTCCAGTGTGCTTTATGACTTCTGGTTTTTTTTTTTTTTTTTTTTTTTGTTCAGTTGTTTGATGTTGGATATCTGAATGTCTTTTATGTTGGAGGTCTGTATATTACTAGTGATTAGTAGCATTATTTTTATTTTCTGTTTTCTATTTAATAAGGACAGAATTCAATAAAATTTGCAAATAAGTCTATTAAACAAGCAGTGTTATCCAGGCAAAGGAGGAAAAATTGAATTATATTGCTGAATATATTAAAATTGTATGGCTAATGAAAGGTAGTTTATATAAAATTAGAAAAGATGAAGACTACATATTAGTTTTGACATTTTACTTAAATTAATGAGATTGCCTGCTTCTCATTTTATAAATATCTAATTAATCCAGCACTTCATAGTTGTAACCAAAACTGTAATACATATAATTGTAATAGGTGGAGATATTTATTTCTAAAATATTTAGCAACTGTTAAAAGTGGATTGAGTGTTTCAGAATCTTTGGGGAGTAGAACACATTCTGAGCAAGAAAAGAAGCCCTGTGTCACTGCTAGCAGGCATTCCCTCAATTCCCAGTTATTTCATGTGTTTTTACTATCTACAGTGTAAAGCCAGTTTGAGAGGAAATTATGAAACAAATTAATTAGAACCCACATTTGAAGAGATAAAGTTTGAAATAAAATAGATGCTTTTATTTTAAATTCTTGCTCTTTCAAAAGGTTAACTATTGATTTCGATATTATTCTTTTGTTGGCAGAAGAATTTTAAATGGAATTTAAAAAGAATTAAACAGAATAAATGTAGTAAATTTAACACTAATGCTAGATATTTGTACATCATATTCATTCTATGGGGATTTGAAATTGTTCTACAGATCAATAAACTGGCCTTCATGGGCTTAATTTAAATTATTAAATATTGAATTCAGTCTTTGAATGACTTTAGATCTAATAAAATGGTTAGGTCTGTTGAAATGTAAATCATGCACTAGTTGGGTGAATTTCTCTGTTGATTCAGACATAGGTTGAGTTGATGACCTAATGGCACATTTCTGACCTAATGGTGCATTTCTCTTATTCAGGATTAAAGAAGTAAATGAGACTAACAAACGAGTAGAACAAGAAATTAAAGTGGCCATCTTCACTCTTATCAATGAAATTAATAAAAAAGGAAAATCTCTCTTACAACAGCTAGAGGTATGGTTTAAAGCAAAAGTTGAAAATGCTTTTCTCAGTGTTTATTGAAAGCATTTTTAAATGGGTTGGAGAGAAATAAAGTAAAATAGGAAATGGGTTTTTTTGTTGTTGTTAATTTGTTGGAATGAGAATTTATGTGTAGTTACTTTGTAGATCATTTTAATAACACTGGTTGATGTTTTTTTGGCTTGGAAATCATCACATTAGCCTTGAACCTGTAGAACCTGTCTGTCTCCCAAGTTGTGCACCACCATGCCTGACATAAAACACTTTTGTTTGTTTGTTTTAAAACCATATAGTAATAGTGATACTATCTTAGGAAAGAATTATTACTAAAACATGATGTAAATGAAGACAAAGCAAGCACTTTGAATTTATTTTCTTTCTAGCAAGAGGCCTGTTTAACTTTTTAATATAAATGCAGTTGGACTTGTGATTGAGCCATTTATGTATTTCTATAATTGACCAGAAATGTTCCACATTTTGAATTATATAAACCTTAAACTTAATTATAATTTTATACTATTACGTTTCATATTTTGAAATTAAGATGTGAATAGTTATACATTTTCTGAGGTTCTCGTGTAGTTTTGAAATGTAAATGAAGTTTTTGGATTTTTGGTTTTTTCAAGACAGGTCTTCTCTGAATATTCTGAAACTCACTCTGTACACCAGGGTGGCCTCAAACGCAGATCTGTTTGCCTCTGCCTCCCGTGCTGGGATTAAAGGCATGTGCCACCACTGACCAGCCCCAAATCAAGTTTTGATTTAAATCTTTACTACAGTTTGATATGTTCTCAGAAAATTTCAAATGTGAATTTTGTAGCGGTTGAATTTTTTAAAGGATAAACATTTCTTATTTGAACATTTTTTGCTCTTATGTAGGTTTATATGATATTGAGGTATATTTTACGTGCCACTGAAAAGTTGTAACTTTAAAGTGTGTAGTCGAATAATTTCCATTAACCTTAGATTGTCCTTAGAGATTTTTTTCTATTTTATTTATTCATTGGCCCCTTTTAAAGATAGGAGACGTGTAGTTACATGCAAATGAAAGAATCTTGTGAGCATAATAACGTAATTTTTGTCTTTTAAACACATATTGCATTGAAAAACGGTGAGAATAAGTCTTGGACATCTACTTGTAGTCTCAAGTAGAGAGACTACACCCTAATAGATTTAATCTCTAGAATAACCATATGAATCCAGAGCAGTTAGTAGTAACTATTTTTGATACATTTAAATGTTCCCCTTTGAAAAATACTGTTTAGTAAATGAAGTTGAATAATTTCGGGGAGAAAATGATTAAGGAAGCCCGTAGGTCAGGTTGCCTGTCCTCCTCTGGGGCGATTTCTTCTGAACATTTGATTTTCCTTGCAACATTTTTCTGAAACTGTCTTTTCTTTGTGAACTTTGTTACACAAGTTTGCCTGATTTCATCCATACACCTCTGGAATTTATCAGGGTTTTTGCTTGTTTGTTTGTTTGCTTTTGTTTTGTTTCTTTTGTTTTAGGTATTTTAAGAGAAATTTTAACTTATCTTCAAGCCTTGCCAGTAGGTGGCACTAGTTAGTAGCTCAGTATTTTCTTTGACCCAGGAAGTATAGTTAGTTAAGGTTATATAAAATGATGCCTCAAGTTCAGCTATAGTGTGTTGGATCAACCTAACAACAGGAAGACACTATTTTGAACAGATATTTGATGAAAGAAAACCCATATAATGTCCTGAATGGAGTGGATTAATCTTGAGCAGAAAGATTTAGTTTCACTTTTCTTAGTTGCTTTCCTTCTGATTGTTTATACACTCATTAAATAATTGCTTATAGGTTTCTCTTAGACAATTTTTACAGTAGATAGAGGTATTTGTGTATGTGATTTTTCTTTTTTTATTTTAAATTCTTCAGTGAAGCTATTGTTCTATTTCAGAATGTTACAAAAGAAAGACAGATGAAGCTACTACAGCAGCAGAGTGACATCACAGGCCTCTCCCGGCAGGTGAAGCATGTTATGAACTTTACAAACTGGGCCATTGCAAGTGGCAGCAGCACGGCACTACTTTATAGCAAGCGTCTGGTAAGTAAGGCACACTGTATCTTTATTTTCTTAATGGACCCATTATTTACAAGTGTATAATCTTTATATTGGAAATTTAAAAGGCTGTTTAAAGAGTAAACATTTATTTTGGCAAATGTAACCATCTTTATATAAAGACTCAGAAAAGCTGATCATGATGGTATATAACTGTAATTCCAGCCAGCACTTAGAATTGGATTGACGCAAGAGAGTTCAGGGTTAACCTGAATTTCATATCAATTTCCTGACTCAAAGAGCTGGAAAATTTTTATCTTTCTGTTGTTCCCATTTACTTTTGATTAATTGTATTTCTGTCATTTTCCTGGACTCTCATAAATAGAATCATGACATATGTATTCTTTTGAGGATACTTAGTAGCTTAGTGCAGTTTATTGTCAAAAGTGGCAGAAATTCAAGTATGTGCATTTCATTGCTAATTTAGACGTTGACACTGTCTACTGTGATATCTGGGGCTTTATGAACTTTAAAAAAATGTCTCTAGTATGCTTCTTCAACTAGCATTTAATTTTAATACTAATGTGAATTTTTTCCCCTGGAAGATTACTTTTCAGTTACGTCATATTTTGAAAGCACGATGTGATCCTGTTCCTGCTGCCAATGGAGCAATTCGTTTCCATTGTGATCCCACCTTCTGGGCCAAAAATGTAGTAAATTTAGGTGAGATATTCTTTCATGGATATGATTTGGACTATAAAGTGGAGAGGAGAAACCATTTTAGCAGGTTCTTGATACAGTTTTTAAACTTTAAGATGTGAATGGTTTAAGAAATGTATTAGGTATTGGAAACTCTCTTTAGGTCTAGGCTGTTTTTTAGGTCTTGGTGCTAGGGCTTGAACCCTGCCCTTTAGCACGCTAACCCATGCTCTCTTAAGTCCTTGTAGAGTGCTTTTCCATGTGGTCCATTTCTACCCATTCTTTTTCAAAATTAATATTGACTTAGTAAATTGTTATTCTCTGAATAATTCTTTAGATGTTTGGTAGTTTAATTATATCAAGTGGTTCAATGGAGAAGGAACTTGAGTTCACTGAAGTGTTATAGCCACATCCCAAGGAATGCTAGACAAAAGGAACTTTTTTCACTCGATAAAGAAATAGACTTTGCTTTTGTTTCTCCATATTGTTGTCCTAAAGACCATGGTTTAAAGTAGAGGTAAACAAAAGGCCAAGCAAGGGAGTTTTGTGACTTAGCTACTTAGGAGACTGAGACAGGAGGGTTACTTGAACCTATGACTTTGTAAGATCCTTTCTCTTAAAGTAAAATGAAATGAAACCGTATGACTCATAATGAAATCTGCCATCCATTTGAATAATTCCACTTTCAAAGTAATTATGCCCTTGAGATTTGAATTTTACTTTTTAAAACAACATATTCTTTGGTTAAACAGAAAAAAGATATTCAATTTTGACTTTATATGTAGCACCAGAAAAATCACTGTTGTTTGGCTTACTAGACGAGAGAGAGAGAATATGAATGTGAGAGAGTGTGTGTGTGTTTTTTTTTTGTACTGCATTTTCAAACAGTTTTTTTTTTTTTTTTATAAAGATCATTATTTGCAACAAGATTTTTTTTCTTTGTGGCCTGCCAATATTACCTCAAAATGACTGTATGAAAAGGAAGGGAAATGACCAGTTTAAAGATATAAATGATTTAAATAAAGTATTCAAAATTTCCACAGAACATTATTTGGTAGCTGGGTATTATTTCACCCTTAACATTGGCAATTCAAAAGCAGATGGGAAAATGGAGAGATGGTTAAGAGTACTGGCTACCCTTTAGAGGACCCAGATTTAATTCCCAGCACCCACATGGCAGCTCACAACTGTCTGTAACGCCAGTTCCAGGGGATCTGGTAGCCTCTTCTGATCTCTTCTGGTAAGCAGGCATACAGTGAGTGGTTGGTGCACAGACATGTAGTCAAGACACCCGTACACATGTAGAAAGAAACAAAGAGAAGGAAGGAAGGAAAAAAGAAAGAGAAAAAGAAAGCAGATAGAATCAGTATAGCAACCATCATGAATATATCCTGGAGTCTTTATCATGGAAGAATTGGTTCAGACTGACTGGATCCTTCCTCTAATAATGTCTCTTTCAGTCTCCAGCCATAGCCTGGGTAATACAGCAGCAAAGACACCGTGCCTCAAACTAGCTGGAAAGGTGAGGACTGACATCAAAGGTTGTCCTCTGACCTCCACATGTGCACTGTTGTGCATGCTCACAACCATCCATGCCCCCCCCCCCCCCCCAAATGCATATGCACACATACATCACACCCACACAGGTCTAGGAACAGATAGTGTGTTCTGAATAATGAACTCATTTGTGGGAGGGTTCAAGGGACTTTGGAATCTATTGAGTTTCTAATTAGCATCATTAAACCTAGCTCTCATGTGGTGTGCTGTTGGATACTCCGAGGTGCTAATTGTCAGAAGGAGGAAAAGATAGGGATTCATCTTTGAAGTGGGCAAATTAGTTGATTATTTGTAAATCCTTCTTATTTTTTTAAACCCTCAGGTAATCTAGTAATAGAGACTAAGCCAGCTCCTGGTTATACTCCTAATGTTGTAGTTGGGCAAGTTCCTCCAGGGACAAACCACATAAGTAAAACCCCTGGACAGATTAACTTAGCACAGCTTCGACTCCAGCACATGCAGCAACAAGTGTATGCACAGAAGCATCAGCAGTTACAACAGATGAGACTGCAGCAACCACCAGCTCCTGTACCAACAACAACAACAACAACACAGCAGCATCCTAGGCAAGCAGCCCCACAGATGTTACAGCAACAGGTAAGCATTGTGCCCCTTGCATTAATGATAGAAATTAAGAAGACCACAGATCTACACTTCATTCTCTGCACATGAATTATACACTGTGAGTTATGAGGTGAAATTCAAAGGTCAGAAGTATGGGGAAAGTTTGAAGAATATAGATGTTAATGTAGATGGGAAGCAGTGACATTTTGCCCCTTCATATGATATATGTCCACATACACACTCATAAAATTGTGAGCCAAAGAACCAGATTGTTTCTAAGCTCTGATACATTAGGCATTTGCTGAAGTTATTCTTTTCTTTGGTGTTGTTTATATGCTGCTTCACAATCAGTATTGTTGACCCCCTGCCCCCCCATCTCCCTCTCTCCCTTCCCTCCCAGAAAAGGTAGATAGAAAAAATTGGAGTGACTTTTTATAGTCATTATCAGTTCCATAAGTATTGGGTTTGGAAAAGAGACTATGGCTTAATACTGTACCCTCAATACTACTTAATACTTATACCTGCTGTTCTAACTGAACTGCTATTGCTTTAACAGTTTATGATTGAACAATACATTTGTAGAAATATATCAGCCGGCCATGGTGGCGCACGCCTTTAATCCCAGCACTTGGGAGGCAGAGGCAAGTGGCTCTCTGAGTTTGAGAATAGCCTGGTCTATATAGTGAGTTCCAGGACAGCCAGGGCGACAAAGAGAAAGCCTGTCTCGGAAGAAGAAAGAAAGAAAGACTATATGAATTAATTTCTACTTTTTACAGCCTCCAAGATTGATCAGTGTGCAAACAATGCAAAGAGGCAACATGAACTGTGGAGCATTTCAAGCCCATCAAATGAGACTGGCTCAGAATGCTGCCAGAATACCAGGGATACCCAGGCACAGTGGCCCTCAGTATTCCATGATGCAGCCACATCTCCAAAGACAAGTATGCCTAGAGTTACATTTGTAAGAATCATACAATTTTAAAACTAAAAGAGATCATTTTTCATAATTAGAGTTGTTGATGAGGGTCTTTATTTATGATAATTTGATGTTTTAAATATATCTGCTTGCCCCAGAAAAATGTACATTCACATGAAAAATTGTCTCTTTACACTTATACTATGGATTAAGATACTCTGGTTTATCTAAGCTCATTACCTAGAGAGTGAAAAACAAGTCAAGGAACATTTGATTTACCTTTAGTCACAAACGATGATTCTGAAAATCAAGGTTAGAGTTTTAATTTTCTGATACTGTTAGTATGCTTTTTAATATGACATTTTGATCTTGATAACAAAGAATTCTTTAATAAGGCTCACTGTATGTATATCTGTGTTTTTATATATTTTTTTTTTCTTTTCTATACTTGGGTATTTTTAAATATGATTAATCTTAAAAATTTCTATGGACTAGGGTGTAGGTCTGTTGAAAACTGCTAGAAATTCTGGGTTTGATCTCTATTACTGCCAAGAAACTCTTAAGATAATAATAATAATAAATTATGCCAGGTTTAGTGGCTTTGATTATTATTCCAGTGCTAGAGAGGCAGAGGTCGGAGGATCAAAAGTTCAAGGCTATCCTTGGCTTTATAGAGAATTCAAGGTCAGCCTTGGCTGAAGTAGACCTTGTCTCAAAACTGTATAGGAGTGGAGAACAGGCACAGTGATTGGTGGATTAATGCACTTGTTACTCTTACAGAGGACCTATAATATGGTTCCAAGGACTTACATGGCAGCTCAAAATATTTCCGAAAAACCTTAAAAAATATGTATGACCTTAAATAAACCTTATAATAGCTCTCTTAATGAAATCAGAATGGGATCATTTATCCATAATTCAGGATTACTGTTTAAGATTATGTCACTGTTTAGGACTGTATAATATTAGAGCCAGAAATCAATGCCAAAGTTCCTTTCTAAAATTCATCATGAATTTCTACCATATCAAGTTATATTTTGTAGTTCTTTTTCATTAGCTAAAAGACTAAAGAATCAAAGAGGAGTATCTTCAGAACTGTGCCTTCTGTGTGCTGCTATTTGCAAACTTGGTGGCTTCCACATCTTCATACATCCTTGTTCTGAAGACCGTATCAGTAGGCTGACAGGTTGACAATTATTTGCAAATCTGTTTTTCTTTAGAAAATACATAAAAATGAGTGAAAAATGAAAAGTCTAGTTTAAACTGTTCTCTTGCATAAGTTTGCGAGGCCCCACTTTGTCAGTTGCAGGTACTTTTAGTTTGGAAAGGATACACTAAAAATCGTTATAATTGTTGCTAAGGTATGGTTCAGAGATGCTGGCAGAGCACATAATAATAGCATCTTCTTTCTTAAACAGCATTCAAACCCAGGACATGCTGGACCGTTTCCTGTTGTATCAGCACACAACCCAATCAACCCAACAAGCCCTACCACAGCAACTATGGCAAATGCAAATCGAGGTCCCACCAGCCCATCTGTTACAGCAATAGAGTTAATACCCTCGGTCACCAATCCAGAAAACCTTCCATCGTTGCCAGATATTCCACCTATACAGGTTTGTATTTAAGCCTGGTAAATCATTTAAAATCTCATACTAATTGAAAAAGATGTGTTTCAGATTTTGTTTAGTTTCAGGACCCATCTTTCCTTGACCCTTCTGAAGAGTCAAGGCTACATAAGTAAAATTTAAGGTGACTGTGCTGAAACGAATACTCCTCTATGTTTTAAAGTTAGAAGATACTGAATACACATTAAGAGTTTCTAAACAGATACAATAACAGACCAATTACTAGCTTTGTTGATATGCTAATTCTTCATACATTTTAGAACTTTCCAAAGGCAGGCCTTAAACAAATAATACACGTTATAAGAATTAGTAGCCTAAAAGAGACCCAGGGCCAAAATGGGTTCTCACCTTTTGTTAATCTTATTTTTGATCCATAAGTAAGGGTCATCCACTTCTCATATAAAGCACTTGGATAGAGAAAGGCTGTGTTCAAGGGTTTAGATATCAGGCACTTTGGAGCCTATACTTAAAGGGGAAGAAATAATGATGGAAAGGAGAAGATGAATTGCAAAGGGCTTCTGAGGTTTCTCATTTCTTTCAGTTGAGACATTTTCCTAATACGTGTCTTCCATGTCTTTTGACAGTTCCAGTTTATTTGAATTAAAATTATGTTCTTAAGTATAAAGTGTTGAGGTTTTTACTGTTATTTTCCCTTGTTAGAGTTGGAGGTCTCCATGGCAGCAAGGAACAGTGAAGCTGCTAAAATAGTAGGATGGTTTTGTTTTGTTTTGCTGAGACAGGTTTTTACATATCCCTGGCTAGCTGCAAAGTCACCTAGATCCTCTTTCTGCCTCCTGAGCTAGGATTGAAGCCATGCACCACCAAGACCTGCCTATGTGAGAGTTTAAATGATGTTCTTGTAACGTCAGAGTTATCTGAAACCACTGACTTCTTGTGATTCTTTCACTCTGTTACAGTTTCTTGATATTAGAAGATATTTTTCCCCTCTCTCTGGCTAAGGGAATGGTTATCGTGTTGGTGCTGAGAGTATTAGACTATATAATAGAATAGAATAATTTTTGGAATGTAACTTAAGTTGTATTTATAAGTTACCTTGTAATTAACAAAATTCTTTCTTGGGCAATGTGTTTTGATGCTTGAAATCACTTGCTAGAATATGTAATATTGCTATTTATAAGGAAATAGTGATGAGTCATTTTCCTTTGCTTGTAGTAGTTAGAAGTTAATTCATACTGTTGCTTGTACTTTTACACTCTTCATTATCCATGGCAACACCAAAAAGATAGTTTGAGACTGCCTGAAAAGTTACTGTTTTGTCATTGTTTCTAGTATGTTTGCAAGATTGTTCTGCTATCGCCTCTAATCCATGTTTTCATGGTTTCAAAAATATAATATTGCCATCATTCTCTATTTTCTGTTTTTCTGAGTCTGTTACTCTGGACATTTTTTTTTTTTGGCATAAAATATGTGGCCGTTTATGCCTGCCCTTTCTTCCCTTATTGTATAGGTGTGTCTGTTAAAACTTAATTCCTTCTATGGTTAAATAATAATACTTCATTGTATAGAGTTCTTTTCTTTTTTCTTTTTAAAATAGGGTCTTGAAATGTAGTTTGGCCTAGAATCCACTGTGTAGCTCAGGCAGGCTCAAACTAATTTTCTACCTCACTCTCTCTCATGGTAGGATTACAGGCATGCATCCCATGCCTGTTTTTGGCTTTGTATCTATGGCAGTGTGATCATGTATTAGTTGATGGCTGTTTCACTTTCTACTTTTTGCCTGTAAGGAAATAATACTAATATGGGCTTCTGTCTATTATAGTGATTCTCTCCCCTTGTAACGCTGCTGCTCTTTAATATATCTTCTCATGTTGTGCTGACCCCCAGCCATAACTGAGATTTTGCTAGTTATGAATCTTACTGTAAATACCTGATATCCAGGATATCTGATAGGCAGCCATTATGAAATGTCATTTAACCCCCAAAGGGATCACGGCCCACAGTTCGAGAGCCACTGGACTATAAGCTTTTTTTGTGTGTAAGTTATTTCTCTAAGATAAGGTAAAAATAAACCTGAATAGGACAAAACAAATGGACAGGGAGAAAAGAGCCAAGGAATTAAACACAAGCACATACAGATGGAGAGGCACACATAGTCACACCACAGGGATAATCCCTAAAAACACAAAGTTGGCAACCATAATATATAAGCAAAGGACCTTAGGTTTAAAAACATGAGATCAAAAAAGAAAAAAAAAAATCCTCCAAAACTCCCATACTATTGTGTTGGCCATCTATTGATGGGTGTGGGACTTACCTTAGTATGGTTAAACATTAAATTTATGAAGCTGCTGCCGTAACATAGTCAGTAAATATGTTTTTAACAGTAAACTTTGGGTTAGGTCTGTGGCTCAGTGGTATAGTGCTTATCTAGCATGTTCAAAGAGCCTGCCTGCATGCCTTCCTTCCTAAGACATCCTCAGTTTATAGCCCTGGCTGGCCTGGAACTCACCATGTGGACCAAGTTGTCCTCTCCATTCAGAGACTCACTTGCCTCTGCTCCTTAACCTCTGGGATTAAAGGCGTGCACCATCATACCAGGCTGTAAAGTTGTCGTACAAGGACTAAACATAGCAACATGAAATATAGTAAATACATATACATGTATCACTATCAGGTATTATTTTCATTATCAAATTTTTTATGTTCTGTATACAATTTTGTACTTTTACATAATTTGTCCTATGGCAGGTTTGTGTAATCGGCAATATCAAAGGCATGAATGATGGCTTTGTGTTGTGAGTTGCATCATCAAGTAATAGAAATTTAGAATAGTTTAAAAAAGCCCAGAATCAGAAAAACACTGATTTGGTCTGTGGCAATCCCATTTATGATGATACTCCAATAAATTACATAATGGAGCTGCAATTAGATTAAGATTTCACATAGAAAATCCAGGGTTAATATAAATCAAAGTAAACGAATAGTACAGATAGTAAGTTTATACAGAAATATAGATTTACCTATTTTGCACAATCTAGAAAACAATTGTACTTGAGTACATGAATATGCTATGTGGTTTGGTTGGTCAGCATAGTGATTTTGTTTTAGATGTGAAAATAGTATCAGCAATGGCTTCAAAGCATAAAAAGACACTACTGAGAGAGAATAAAACACAGGAGAGAAAGACAAAATGGAATTGATTAGAAATTACTATTATATATAGCCTTTTTACTAAGATGTTATAATTTTGACTATTAAGATAGCTAGAAAATAATAAAGTGAGGATATAAAATTATTGTACACGATATGTGTGTGTGTGCTCACACATGCACACCATACAGTTAAGTGGAAGCCAGAGGAAAAATTTGTGGTGTCACATTTCTCTTCAGCCATCTTTGTGTGGGTTCTGGGAATTAAATGCAGATAGTGCAGCACTTGCTTCTGTGGGCTGAGCCATCTTGGTGGTCCTAAAGTGAAAATTGTTGAAAAAAACTAGTTTGCATTTATGACAAGGTAATAGAAGGTGGTAAATTGAAACCAGAATGCTTTAGATGTTAATGTTTCACAAAACTATTTCAGTGGTGTGAATATGTGTACCTCTCCATCTATATGTGTTTTTTAAAGTTTTTTTCTTGGTTCTCTTTTGTTTGCTTTCTTGTCCATTTGTTTTGTCCTATTCAGGTTTATTTTTATCTTGTCTTAGAAAAATGGTTTTTACACAAAAGCTTATAGATCAGTGGTTTTCACCTTCAGGAGCATCTATTTAGTTAGAGATAGAAATTAGAGGTGGAGAATGTTAATGGAGCTGAATAGGGTTGTCATTTCCCCTTTTTGTTTTTATGTGGTATGCAGCACTCTTTCTGGGGCTTGATAGATGGCTGAGCATTTGCTGCTCTTGTAGAGGACTCAATCAAGTTCAGTTTTCAGCACCCACATGATGGCTCACCACTGCCTATAACTCTGTTTTCAGAAATGCAGTGACCTCTGTAGGCACACACATGCTCTACATAAATATAGGCAAAACACTCATACATGGTAAAATATTACTAGTAAATCTTTAAAAGTATGAAATAAAAAACAGTAAAATGAGCTCCCATCTTGCCAGGCAGTGATGGCGCACGCCTTTGATCCCAGCACTCGGGAGGCAGAGGCAGGCGGATTTCTGAGTTCAAGGCCAGCCTGGTCTACAGAGTGAGTTCCAGGACAGCTAGGGCTACACAGAGAAACCCTGTCTCGAAAAAAAAACAAAAACAAACAACAACAACAAAAGAGCTCCCGTCTTGTATGATTATTTTTAGTTAACTTGAGAGTTACAGGTAAGGATTCTATGGTACAGCTTACAAATGGATGTTTAACCAGTAGCTGTGACCAAAGGGTAGATAGACAGAACGACTATATTTTTATTGATTATTCAGCCTCATTTGTTACTAGCTTGAGGATTTTTTTTTTTAAAATAAGGGAATGGGAAATTATCATTTTTGCTTTTGAGGAGGATCCCACCCTATCTGTAGTTGTGACTTGCTCCATTTTACTTTCCAGTTCTGCTTTGGTTTAAGTCAAAGATAGATTTATATAAGATATACTTTGATCTTTGTCTGAAGAACAGGTTGAAACAGGGAGCAAGTGTGGGAATAAATAGAATAATCAAGAAGATTAAATAGTAATAATAAGCTGACAATTTCTTAGGAATAGGTTTTCAGTTACTTTGAACACTTGGTATCCTTTTACTTCTCATGTACATATTTTCTCACATAAGCATCACATTCTGCAGGAAGATGGCTTATTTTAAGATAGGAAATTGATGTTTTGTTTGTTGTGGGGGGTTGTCTTTCAAGATTGCAGTGACTTATCCTGTGACCTTATCTTACTGCCTCTAAGTATGAAATGAGTTCGGATTTTCTGGCCTTTCCTTTCCTGTGTGTATAGTGTTGCACCTTTGTCAAGCTGGATGCTGATAAGAACTTGCAGCTTAAGGTTGAGGTTTGACATGAATTTCTCCTGTGTGAATGATTCTGATGGGATGATAAAATAGGAAGGGAGGCAGACTGAGGACAAAGGTCTCCAGCAGCTTTGGGAAAGGGAAGCGAAGTGTGATGTTAGTGTATGAGAACTGATTTTGTAGGTGGGCAGGGCTAAGTGGATCACTAAATTTGTCTTAGCAGCTAGACATCTGTCGTGTAATGTAAATAATAAGATCAATCACATAAACTTAATACTGTGAGTTCTCAGAGTAGCCTAAGGAAGCAACAGTTAGGTTGAACTTGATATTGAATAATCTGTTGGTTTATAGTAAAGTAAGTTCAGACAGTGACATTAATTCATTCATCGTCAGTTTAATCAAAGCAAATTTATTTTTATCTTTCTTTAGTTGGAAGATGCTGGCTCAAGTAGTTTAGATAATCTACTGAGTAGATATATCTCAGGCAGTCATCTACCCCCTCAGCCTACAAGTACCATGAATCCTTCCCCAGGACCCTCTGCGTTATCACCTGGATCTTCAGGTAAAACAAACAGGGATATTGCTTCATTGCTCTTAACACCTTAAAGCAGCAGGGGTGGAGGAATGAGGGCTGTCTCTCCTCATGTCTGTATCAGGTAAAACACAGCAAGAGGGAGGTGTGTGAAGATACATACCGTATGTGTATACACTTCACACACAAGATGTAGCAGGGGGGAAGGGAAGAGGACAGGAAGTGAGGAATTGGCTCAGATGATTATGTGATTGGGTATTGGCAAGTCTAAAATCTGCAGGGCATTTAGCAAGCTGGAGACTCAGAAGAGTAGCGTCCAGAAGTAAAATTCAGTAAGGGACTAAAAGGCATAGTCCTAGTTTTTCAAGTATTTAGCTTACTAAATAAAACCTACTTGGATTCTGAAGGAGCATTTGCTCTGCTCAAGGTCTATTGACTTTTCAAATTTTGCATGCATATATATTTAAATGATGCTGACAATCTTTATTTGACTGAAGTGATACTACTAAACATACTGTATCCTGTCTTTTGACAACATTAAAACATTCAGCCACACTATACTCACTCATTGGTGAGTTTGAGGTCTATTAACTTTTTATATCCTGTGTTTTACAGTGTGGATAATGAATTGAGTTTTTAAGTTTAACTCAAATCAGTTTTAAAATAATGAAAAATTGTTTAATAAAGTTAAAGAAAAACATGTGGATTTTCAAGTTGTAATTTTAAAATTAAAAGCTTAAATTTGCTTTTAACAATTAAAATATTTATAAAGTATAATTCTCTCCTCAAAGCCCAGTTTAATTATCCCTGCTCTTCGTGGGATTTCAGCTGAGACAGTCAGGATCAATGATTGAAGTAATGCCACACGGGCTAACAGTTAAATCATTTATATTCAGATCTTTTTTCTCTTTTTTTTTTTTTTTTTTAATTTTTGGAACAAAGTTTCACATTGTAGCCCAGGCTGTCCTGGAAGTTACTATCTAACTTAAGTAGATAAATTCTAACTCGGGTTCTCAAGTGCTGCGATTAGAGTCAACCACTACATCCAGTATATTTTTCTGGTGTAAACTAAATGGTTTTTTTGTTTTGTTTTGTTTTGTTTTGTTTCCTAACTAACTCTGATTTCTGGAGGAAAAATAGTTCAGATGTAAACATGGATTTTTTTGTTTGTTTATCTAGACAAGGTTTCTCTGTGTAGCCCTGGCCGTCTTCAACCTCACTGTGAGGACCAGGGTGGCCTTGAATTCTGAGATCCACCTGCCTCTGCCTCCCAGATGCTGGAAGTAACAGTGTGTGCCACCACTGCCTGGTGTAAACATGGGGTTTTACATGAGGTATTTTAACATCTTTAAAATTACATCATTGAGTGTTAGTAAGAATTTTTTTCAGGACATTGAAAAAGAATGAATGCCTGGTTGACTTGTGTGCACCTGTAATCTCAGCACTAAGATCAAGGCCAGTCTGGGCTGTATAATGAAACGTCTCAATTTTTAAAAGAGTACAGGGCTACTATAGACTTATTTTATGACGTGAAGAAGTGACAGTTTTCTCAGTTTGCTGCTTTTTTCTTATGAGTAATATTTTTCTAAAGTCATGTCTGAACTCCGCTGAAAGAAACTGGTTGATGTCTACTAATGATTAACATTTGCCATCTCTGATTTTACAACTATCTTTGATTTATAAGAGTTTCTGAGTTGGGTTGTATAGTTTGAACATTTTGACACTCAGTTTGATACTGTTTTTTAGGCTTATCCAATTCTCACACACCTGTGAGACCCCCTAGTACGTCTAGTACTGGCAGTCGAGGCAGGTGAGTAATTTTTTTCAGTATTATGTTACTTACAACTTTTTTTAATAAGAAAATTTTCAATTAAAAGTAAACTAATTTCCATATCCCCAGTTTCAACAGTTAGTACATTAGTTATGCCCAGTCTTCTTTCCTTTGTACTCTTTTCTATCCCCATCTTCTCTGGATTATTTGAAACAAATTTCAGAAATTATGTCATTTTACTTGTAACTATTCTGAGTTTTGTTTAGATCCCATTATTAAAGTTCCCAATTTATGCCCACTAAAATAAGCCCTATACGCTGTCATCAGCAGATGTGTTTACGTATAGTTTATTTTTGCAGATGTAGAGGTTTCTCTTCTAGACTTTTCTATTTCTCTCATATTATTTAATTTGCCTTTTTAAAATATACACATACAATTAAAAATAAGCCTTAAAAATAAGAATGAGAGATTTGATCAGAATTCAGGTTTAATTAGGCAGAGGTAAGATACATCAGTCGCACTGTGTGTTTTCTTTGGGAGCCTGTTTTGTTTGTGTGTGTGGTTTGTACTCATGTGGGCAGTACATGTATAGGAGGCTAGAGAATGACATCAGATGTCTTGTTCACTTCTTCACCTTACGTTTTGAGAGGTGAACCTGGAGCCAGAATAGGCTGGTTGGCTGATCATTGAGCTCCAAAAATTTGTCTGGTGTGGTTTGTATGTATGGGTGTGTGCATGTGTGCGTGTATGTAGATCAGAGGATATTTGTGGGGGGTGAGTTTTCTTCTGCTACCACGTGGGCCCTTGAGATCAAATTGAGGTTTGGCTTGGTGGCAAGTGCCTTTACTGGTTGAAAAGTGTTTTTTTGATCAATCATTTATTACTTTAGAATAGGTCTGTGAAGAAAATTTGTCAATTGCTAAGGGAGATAGGAAATTTTTTCTTTATTGACTTTTGTGATAAACTGATTCCCAGTTTGCTTCAGTAACCTAGGAGTTTGACTATTACTATTTTTATGAATATATATTTAACACATTTTTAATGTTGTTCTTGTAGCTATTAAGGACACTCTGAGTTGTTCATATTTTCCTTAGGCCTTTTCAGTGGCTAAAGCTGAGAAATATGTTTTTAAGTTTAAATATCATTAATATTGGCGTTCTTTTTACTGTATGTTATATAATTGAATATACTATGAAACGTTAATCTGTTAGATAATTGAGGTTTGCAAGTACATGTATATATATTTTGAAGGCTGTTCCTATTAAAAGTACTTAGTTGGCTTATAGCCAGCGCTTTCAGAAGAAAAACAAACAGTGGAAACTTTGTTCTCAGTAACTATACTCGTCTTTCCTGTTGCTTCACTCAGTGGTGAACTTTTGTTGTTCCTTTTGCTTTTTATAGACCTCTTTAGCCATCTACCTATACTCTTTACTTTGCCTTTAGTGATTCTAAAAGTTTGTACTAGGTTGTTTGCTGTGTATTTATTGTCCTTTTCAGTCTCCTTCTCAGATCTGAAATAAGCTTTCATTGTGAGGTTTTATTGACCACTTCTGCTGATGTTGTCCTCTTTAGATGTTTTATATGATGTTTAGATGTTTAATAGTTTCAACAAAGAAACACAATCACTGACATTGTATGCTGCAGGTTGAGCATCCCTAATCTTACATTTGAAATGCTCTAAAATGCACACAAGTAGGATGCCCCACATGGAAAATTCCATACCTGATCTCATGTAGTAGGTTGCAATCAAATTGCTGGGTGCATTTAAAATATATTATGAAATCACAGGCCATATATATATATAGTAAGAAACTAAATGGATTTCATGTTTATACTTGAGTCTTATCCCAAAGACCTTGTATAGTAAATGTATCAAAATAGGAAAAAACATCTTAAAATGCTAATCGCAGTCAGGTGTTAGGGATGCTTAACTTAAATCATTTATTTACTCTTAAATGTTTAGGATCTTGAAAGGTAATTTTAAGATCTGAATTTATGTCACGTTTCTTTTTGAGATAATTACCTATTATCTTTAATAAATAGTACTTTAACTTTATGCTATACAATCAAACATCTGACTTTTCTTATTGTTTCTTATTAGCTGTGGATCATCAGGAAGAACTGCTGAGAAAAGTGCTCATAGTTTCAAGACTGATCAGGTGAAGGTCAAGCAAGAACCTGGGACTGAAGAAGAAATATGCAGCTTTTCAGGATCTGTGAAACAAGAGAAGACAGAGGATGGCAGGAGGAGTGCCTGTATGGTAAGCTCCCCCAGGATTTGACAGGATGTCAGCAGAGCATCTCAGTAGGCATATTTATTTGTCTTTAAATTCTTGTGTCCGACACAAGTATTTCTTTTTCTATTTCTGCTCTTAAGAATCAACTATAATTAATCAGGAAAGACTTGATTGCCTTGAAGTATTTACTTGGTATTATCTTGAAATTTCTATTTTGTTAATACTAATGCCATGGTGCTAAATTATGTTCTGTTATGATCTCAGTGTACACATAGGATCTCGAGGCCACAAGAGAACCTTAACTGTTGATTGTAACCTAGGAGCTCAACACTAAGATTGTTCATACAAAAGATTATTGATCAAAGATAGATTTCGTTTTTGTCTTATAATAACCATTCTAGAGTTTCTTAGATGAAATAGTTTATAACAATTTATAAAACTGAATGAAGGCATGTCCAAACCCATATTCTTATAGAAATTTCCATTTTTGTTATTCTTTCTGCCCAGTGTTTTACTTTTCTACCTATGTTATTGGCATATAGACATCTCGGCATATTACTATATTCGGTGCAGTGTATGGATTATAGAGCTCAGTGTTTATAACAATGACATATCTTCCACTAAAACCCCGTAGTTTAGAAAGTGCCCCCATAAAAATAGGTGTTGTGGTGCAAGATCTATTTTATTTTGCCGTAGTCTTTCATTTGTTAAGTGATATGCATAGAAGGAGTTTTTCTACTTTGTGGGTTCCTTTTTCTTTCTTCCTTCTATGCCACCCTCTTTCAACCCCCTAACATGAGATAGGAGGGAAAAAAACAGCAGAGGGGAAAGGGGGCAATGTTGTCATTAGACTGATACCATGCTGATTAGCGGCATCGAGTTCTGTAGCACGTTTCATCTTCTCCTTCAGGATATCTAATTTCTTATTTCTTCTTTGCTTAACAAACCACGGCCAATAACCGATACAACCTCTTGGGGCCCTAGCATTTCATGCTCTCTGAAAAGTCTCCAGAATTACAAAAGTCACAGAATCATAGAAACTACCTGCCTCTGGCCTAATCACAGCCCTGTCAGAGCACGAGGAAAATCATAGTCAGCTGTTGTGGACAATCTGAAGCAGCCCCATATCCCACACCTTGGGCTAGCATATTCATACAATATTTCTGTGCTTTTTAAAGAAACCAAAATTCTCATTTCAGATATGTGTGCCAAAGAGTAGTATAAAATACTTCTCAAATTTTACTTAACTGATTTTAGCTTTTCGAGACATGGTTTCTCTGTGTAGCCCTGGCTGTCCTAGAACTCACTTTGTAGACTCAGGTTTGCCTGCCTCTGCCTCCCAACTGCTGAGATTAAAAGTGTGCTCCACTACCACTAGGCTTATATAACTGGGTTTGATTGGAAAAATAGTGCACTAATAATAAGCTCTCTGTAAAAAAAAAAAAAAAA
>JADRCH010006576.1:2756-45384 GCA_019843965.1 Rhynchomys soricoides
CTTTCTTTCTTTCTTTCTTTCTTTCTTTCTTTCTTTCTTTCTTTCTTTCTTTCTTTCCTGTGGTGAACATTATTTTGGTTACAAGTAAGCTCTTTTTTAAAAAAGTTCTCATGTATTGCCTCCCAATTGCATTTTTTCCTACCTCCTCTCCTCAATCGCCCCTTCAGAAAAAGGCAGGCTTCCCAGAAATATCAATCCAACCTGGCATACAAAGTTACAATATGACTAGGTACCTCCTCTCATTAAGGCAACCCAGTATGAGGAAAAGGGTCCCCAAAGCAGGCAAAAGTCAGAGTCAGCCCCCTGCATCCCACAAGAATACCAAGCTACACAATATATGGGCAAAGGGCCTAGATCAGTCTCATGTAGGCTCCTTGATGCCACTTCAGTCCCTGAGCCCCTTTAAGCCTAAATTAGTTGAGTCTATGGGTTTTCTTTTGTCACAAGAAAGCTCTTAGGACACTGCCATCTTGTGGCCAAGAGGAGCTCCAGGTGATATTCCTAGATCTGGGGAAGTTCGTTCTTTATTACTTTTTTTACAGTCCAGTTGTTGCCCCTCCCATTGTACCCTCCGCCCCAGTCTCTCATCCCTCCCCCCCCCCCAAGAAGATGTCTGCCCTACCATCACCAGGCCTCCCTACTTCCTGGGGCCTCAAGTCTCTCAGGGTTAAGCACATCTTCTCCCACTGAGGCCACACAAGGCAATCCTCCGCTGTGTGTGTGAGTGTGTGTGTGTGTGTGTGTGTGTGTGTTTGTGTGTGTGTTGGGGGCTTGGGGATCAGACCAGCTCATGTATGGTGGCTCAATGTCTGAGAGATCTCAGGCGTCTGGGTTAGTTGAGACTGCTGCTCTTCCTATGGGGTCACCCTCCTCCTCAGCTTCTTGCAGCCTTTCCCTAACTCAACCACAGGGTGCCCTTCCCCCCCCCCCCCCCCCCCCCCCCGCCGACTTCAGTCTAATGGTTGGGTGTAAGTATCTGCATCTGTCTCAGTCAGCTGCCTGTTGGTCCTCTCAGAGAGCAGGCAGGCTAGGCTCCTGTCTGTAAGTACACCATAGCATCAGTAATAGTGTCAGGCCTTGGAGCCTCTTCTTGAGATGTACCCCAATTTGAGCTTTTCACTGGACAGCCTTTCCCTCAGTCTCTTCTCCATTTTTGTCCCTTCAGTTCTTTTAGACAGGAATAATTCTGGGTCAGAATTTTTGACTGTGGGATGGCAACCCCATCCCTTCACTTGATGCCCTGTCTTTTTACTGGAGGCGGACTCTACAAGTTCCCTCTCCTCACTGTTGGGAGTCTTGAGAGTCTCTCACTTTGGTACTTTCTAGAGGGTCCTCACAACTCACACCTCACCCCCATGGAGGTTGCATATTTCTACTCATTCTTCTGGCCCTCAGGGCTTCTCTCTTGTCTCAGCCCCTGTCTTAGTCAGGGTTTCTATTCTTGCACAAAACATGACCAAGAAGCAAGTTGGGAAGGAAAGGGTTTATTCAGCTTACACTCCACGTTGCTGTTCATCACTAAAGGAAGTCAGGACTGGAACTAAGCAGGTCAGGAAGCAGGAGCTGATGCAGAGGCCATGGAGGGATGTTACTTACTGGCTTGCTTCCCCTGGCTTACTCAGCTTGCTTTCTTATAGAACCCAAGACTACCAGCCCACAGATAGTACCACTCACAAGGGGCCCTCCCCCCTTGATCACTAATTGAGAAAATGCCTTACCACTGGATCACATGGAGGCATTTTCTCAACTGAAGCTCCTTTCTCTGTGATAACTCCAGCTTGTGTCAAGTTGACACAAAACCAGCCAGTACACCCCCCCCATACCTGATCATGTTCCTCTTTTTCCCTTCCCATCCCCTCTCCCACCCAGATACCTCCCTCTGCCTCCTGTGATTGCTTTCTTCTCCCTCCTAAGTGGGATTAAAGGCCCCTCACTTGGACTTTCTTGAGTTCTGTGGATTGTATCCTAGGCACTCTGTACTTTTTTTTTTCTCTCTCTAATATCTACTTATCAGTGAGTATTTAGCATGTGTGTCCTTTTGGGTCTGAGTTATGCCACTCAGCATGATATTTTCTAGTTCCATCCATTTGCCTGCAAAACTCATAATGTCCTCGTTCTTAATAGCTGAGTAGTATTCCATTGTGTAAATGATCCACATTTTCTGTATCCATTCTTCTGTTGTGGGACATCTGGGTTGTTTCCGGCTTCCAGCTATCACAAAAAAGGCCACTCTGAACATAGTGGAACACATACCCCTGTGGCATCATGGGGTATCTTTTGGGTATATTCCCAAGAGTGGTATGGCTGGGTCTTCAGGTAGACCTATTTCCAATTTTCTGAGAACCTCTAGATTGATTTCCAGAGTGGCTATATCAGTTTGCAATCACACCAGCAATGGAGGAGTGTTCCTATTTCTCCACATCCTTGCCAACATGTGTTGTCACCTGAGTTTTTTATCTTAACCATTCTGATTAATGTAAGTTGTAATCTCAGGTTTCTTTTGATTTGCATTTTCTTGATCACTAAGGACTTTGAACATTTCTTTAAGTGCTTCTCAACCATTCGACATTCCTCTGTTGTGAATTCTCAGTTTACTTCTACACCCATTTTTTTTGATTGGATTGTTTGGTTTTTTTGGTGGTGAGCTTCTTGAGTTCTTTATATTTTTTGGATATTAGCCCTCCGTCAGATGTGGGGATGGTGAAGATTTTTTTTCCCAATCTGTAGGATGGTGATTTGTCCTATTGACTATGTCCTTCGCCTTACAGAAGCTTTCCAGTTTCATCAGCTCCCATTTATCAATTCTTGATCTTAGAGCAGGAGCAGTTGGAGTTCTATTTAGGAAATCCCCCCCCCATGCCAATGAGTTCGAGGCTCTTTCCCACTTCCTCTTCTATTAGATTCCGTGTGTCTGGTTTTATGTTGAGGTCCTTGATCCACTTGGACTTGAGCTTTGTGCAAGGTGACAAATGTTGGTCTATTTTCACTTTTCTACATACAGACAGCCAGTTAGACCAGCACCATTTATTGAAGATGCTTTCTTTTTCCATTGTATATTTTGACTTCTTTTTCAAGGATCAAGTGTCCTTAAGTGTGTGGGCTTATTTCTGGGTCTTCAATTCTATTCCATTGATCAGTCTCTCTGTCTCTGTACCAATACCATGCAGTTTTTATCACTGTTGTTTTGTAGGTCAGGGATGGTGATTTCCCCCAGAACTTCTTTTATTGTTAAGAATTGTTTTCACTATCCTGGGCTTTTTGTTTTTCCATATGAAATTGAGAACTGTTCTTTCCATGATGTCTGTGAAAAATCGTGTTGGAATTTTGATAGAGATTGCATTGAATCTGTAGATTGCCTTTGGTAGGATTACCATTTTTACTACATTAATCCTACCAATCCATGAGCATGGAAGATCTCTACATTTTCTGAGGTCTTCTTCAATTTCTTTCTTGAGAGACATGAAGTTCTTGTCATACAGATTTTTCACATTTGGTTAGAGTCACACCAAGATACTTTATATTGTTTGTGACTACTATAAAGGGTGTTGTTTCCCTAATTTCTTTCTCGGCCCATTTATCATTTGTATAAAGGAAGGCTACTGATTGGTTTGAGTTAATTTTATATCCAGCCACTTTGCTGAAGTTCTTTATCAGCTGTAGAAGTTTTTTGGTAGAATTTTTGAGGTCACTTGTGTGTCATATCATCTGCAAATAGCGATACCTTGACACCTTCTTTGCCAATTTGTATCCCTTGATCTCCTTTTGTTGTCGTATTGCTCTAGCTAGAACTTCAAGTACTGTATTAAGTAGAAATGGGGAGAGTGGGCAGCCTTTTCTTGTCCCTGATTTTAGTGAGATTGCTTCAACTATCTATCCATTTAATTTGATATAGTCAGCCTGCATTCTTATAGAACCCAGGATCAACATCTACCTGGGTGTTCCTTCACCCATCATTAATTAAAATAATTAAGCATTTTCAAAATTGAAGTTCTCTCTTTCCAAATGACTCTAGCTTGTGACAAGTTGACATAAAGCTAGCCAGCATACAACTGGAAGTGAATAAATATGCATAAAAGATGCACAAAAAATGTTTTCCATTTTTCTTTTGACACAGGTTCTCCTTTAGTTGCATAGGCTTGCGTGGTGCTCCTCAGTTTGCTTGATTCTCTTGCCTCTCAGCCTTCTGAGTAGTTGGAAATGTAGATCTTCGTCATACTGCCCAGCTTGTTTTTGAATATATAAATTAAATTTTTATTTCCATATTATAAAATTAAATTGATGAAC
Source organism: Rhynchomys soricoides (assembly GCA_019843965.1). Taxonomy (NCBI): domain Eukaryota; kingdom Metazoa; phylum Chordata; class Mammalia; order Rodentia; family Muridae; genus Rhynchomys; species Rhynchomys soricoides. The sequence continues at coordinate 7,041 of JADRCH010006576.1, forward strand.
AAGAATAGAAGAGTCAGAACATTTTAAAAATCTACACAAAAATATTCCTAATTCTTGAGTTAGCCTTTGTTACTACAAACTCATTTTGCCCATTTTTAAAAATGTATAAACACTATTTTGAGTTAAGACCTCACTGTGTTTGCTATGGTAATATAGAACTAATGATTTCACATTGCCTAAGGTTCCACAGTATCTGGGGTTACTTACTATGTTTTACAGCTATTTTATTGCAGAATATTGATAATTTTGCATAGTTGCTTAATTTTGTGTGTGTACATGTTTATGTGAGTGCACAGGATTTATAGGTAGATGAGTACATGTATGCACATGGAATCCAGACATCAACATCCAGTCTTCCTCTATCACTCTCTACCTTATTTTTTGAGACAGGGTCTCGTGACCATGTTCTCATCATTAGTTGCACAAGCACTTTTTCATCCTGGTCATTCCCCACCCCCTAAGTGTTCCTGGTTTATTTTGTTTGTTTGTTTGAGATAGGGTGTCTCTGTGTATCCCTGGCTGTCCTCAAACTTGGTCTGCAGACCAGGCTGGACTTGAACTTAGAGATATGCTTGCCTCTGTCTCCAGAGTGCTGCGATTAAAGGCATGAGCCAACACTGCCCAACATCCTCCTAGGTTAAATGAGGGACTTTGTCTGGTGTCATGCCTATCTTTCAAAACAATAAATATAAATAGGCATTATTTCTTCTACATATTCTAAAAGACATTAATCTCTTAGTTGACAATAAATCTGTATGTTCAAAAGCATTTTGGAAACACGATTATCATTTTGGAGAATTATGTGAAATGTGTGGAAATGTGACAAGAGCAAAGGAAGCCTTTAATTTAGCTGTAAGTGTAAAAACACTTTCCACGGGGAATAGACACTTTTACTTTTCATTCATTTCCTTTTCATTGTTGTAAAAAGAGCGATCTGAGCCACCAGTAGATGGAGCAGGGTAACAGAGAACATATGTCATCCAGAGAAGATCACTACTCTTGAATGTTTATAGGATGAGTTAATTCATGTAGAACCTGAGTTTTCACCCACATTGACACATAATAAATTATCTGTTTTAAATGCCAACATAAAACATAACAATCCATTTTATTTTTAAGAAATCAGGAGACAGACCTAGAGGTTTGTATCAAAGGAAAAGTGTTTGCCTGTGTGATGTGCTAAGTATGTATCCCCAGTACCACAAAAACAACTGAAAAAGAAAAATTCTACAGCTCTCATGTACTTACCAGCCTCAAGTATTTTTGCAATGTTTTAACTTAGCACTATACTTTTAAGTAGGCAGAATCATCAAAAGATGGCTGACATAGTTGAGTACTTGGCTCACTGAAAGGGTGAATAAAACAATAATGGCTCTAATCTATTAATTATTTTGTCTAATGATGTGTAATGTCTACACTCAGGAGGCTGAAGCAGGAGAATCACTATGATTCAAGGCCAGCCTGATCTATATATTAATTTCTATGCTAAATTTGGGAGGAGGAGCCAGGGAAAAACTGCCTTTGGTATTGTTGGGAACTTTATGATCAGTGCTAGACTGGAGGTTTCTAAAGCCTTGTCTTCTACTGTGACACTGTCTTCTGCTAAAGGCCAGAAACTGCATTCTGGAGTTTTACAGAAAAGACCACATTTGGACATCAGTGCGCTTTGGGGAGCAGCAAGAGTTAAACAATTTCTCTGCAAGATTGTGCCAGGGGAAGGCATAGTTGGACATTAAGAACCACTCCGGGACTGGCTGGTATTAAACCAGCACCGAAGTGGTGGTGACAACATCAAAGATCTGTGCCTCGCTAAGTTCCCAGATGTGGTGAAAAATACAGGGAGGCCGGGGTCACCAGATGACTGAATTCCAATGAGGTGCACAATCCAGGTCCATTACATGCTGTGAACAGGGATACCTCAGGTGGAAAAGGCTTGCTTGAGAGTTTTTAGCTGGTGCTAGGCGCAGGTCAGCGCTGGGCTAGGAGCGGGACTTGGACGAGTGTAGCATGAACACAAGACAGGGAGAGATGGGGAGGCAGAGCTGGCATTCTTAGCTGGTGCAAGGTCTGCAAACGGCTACAGATCAGCCAGTGGTGGTCGGTTCTTTGGTCACATGCCACAGAAGCTCGCGCTCTCCTCGCCAACCGTCCCACTGGTCTTCACCAACCGCAGAGCTCAGGTGAATGCTGACTCCTCCGCCTCCTACCGCCCAGAGCAAGCTCAGAAGGGTCCTAAACCTGCCTAAATTGCCAGGGCAGCTGTGAGGCAATGCACAGAAGCTCACTCAGTCACAGGGTGACACAGTGGACCCATACAGAGCCAAGGAAGCTGCACGGGGACAGCCTGGTGATGTTGAAAGTTCATATAGATCAGGTGAATGTTTTCACTGTTACTGTTGGTCTACATAGGAGTATTCACAGAAACACTGTAGGCATTGGAGTGAATATGCTTAGCTTGGGCAGTGGCTGGTAAATTGTTAGTTTGTACATTTTTGGAAAATGGTTATTTAATAAGTATTTAGTGCTTAGTCTGTACAATGTGAGATGCATGTCCAACTTAATACTGAGAAAATGTTTGTAGAAAAGTAAATTTACCTGGACAGACTATCACTAAATTTGCTTTTCTTGTGTGACATGTAGTAATCTAGTGAGAAGGAAGTTATTTTGGATATTTTTTTAAAAACAAAACAAAACACTGTATTATTGGGCTGTTTATAAGAAAACCAACTCACAAAGTTGCTTTTGGTGAAGTGTTTTATTTACTAGACAGAACCAGTTATATAGGCAAAGTTAACAGATACTTGAAGCATTAGTAGTAGGTAATAGGAAAATATGTTTTCTTAAATGGCCACAGCAGTTATGAAGAAAAGACTATGAATCTTGTAAGAGTTCCTTCCAACTGTGGAGAATTCATCTTATAATAAAATGTATATATGAATTATGTATGCACACATGTATAACATATATATATATAGTAAGTAAATATGTTTCTGTGCATTCATAAATGTACTATAAGCTACATACATCCCTAGATATCTTTAAATAAAATCAGCAGCCATGCCATACTGTGAATAGATAAATCAGGCATGTGAGAACATTCTAGGTTAGTTCTTTGCTCTTTCCCATTAAGTGCAGGGTGAGATGTACATCCTCATGTCAATGAATGCATGGTCAACAGAGATCTGAAGAGATGGGAGCAAGTCACTGGAGAACCGAGACCACAGCAGTAAACTGTGGAATGATTGTGAGTGCACAGACATCCAAGCATACGTCACTGTCTACTTCCAAACTCTGTGTATCTCTGACTTTTCTATTGCTGTTGTTAGTGACAGTAGACAGTTGGCTGATCATCGAGTGGGCTGGGTTCTCAGAATGTGCTCAAGTGCATAGCTAGGAAAGCTCTATTGGAAAGGGGCTCCATCTGTGCAGTATGAGGAAACTCTCATCAATGCCAGGTGAAGACATTTCAGTGTAGCTGCATTAGGGTCACCCAGGCAACTGCCAGCATCCCCTCACCCATGCTTTCTAAGTAAGTTCAAAGCTCAATCAACTCATTCCTCACTGTGAACTATGGTAAAATCCTACTTTGGTTTGTCACTGGGGTCTTATAAGAAGGGATATTTATGTCTCCTAGGACAGAAATTCTTACAACATAGGCATGCCAGTTTGATAAGTTTGTTGACTAGAAATTTAAATTTTAGCATTTATATGCACTTCTTTTACCTTGGTCACAAGAACAGTCCCTTGGTTCCTCTCTGTTTTAGCAAAAAGGAAACAGATTTTTCCATCTCAAGCATATGGACTTCTCTGTCACAGTAGAAGATGGTCTTCATAGAGTAAACTGTACTTGGAAGTTAAAAGTGAATCTTTCCTCTTACTGTCCTCTTTGTGAGCATATGTTGCCATATACTTATGACACTAATTCCATCAAAAAGTATACTGTTTGGTTCTTTTCAGTATGATCAGACTGTGTGGAGTCACATCCAGTCCCAGGTCATTTACAACTCCTTAAAGCGAACCCCAGTACCCAATAGAAGTCACTGTTCATCTCTTCCTCCTCCCAGATGCTTGGCCATTTTAAAATTGTGACTGGTCACTTTATTTGTGACTTGAAAAGGCTCCTTATATGTTTTGGGGGTTTTGTTGTTGCTGTTTTGGGTTTCTGTGTTGGTTTTTCCAAACAGGGTTTCTCTGTGTAGCCTTGGCTGTCCTACAACTCACTTTGTAGACCAGGCTGGCTTCAAACTCACAGAGATTGGCCTGCCTCTCTGCCTCCTGAGTGCTGGAATTAAAGATATGCATTACCATACCCAACTCTTTATTAATGTTCTTAAAGTCCCTTTCAGAACATTGGATGTGTGTTTAATACATATTTAATCTGTGACTTGTATTTTTATTCTTTTAACAGTGTGTTTCTCACCAGAAGCAGATGTGAAGACCCTTTCAACTGAAAACTCCATGTTCTTTGGCTTCAGGAAGGAGCAAAATCAAGCTGCAACTGATCTGGAAGCTTCCTTCCTGCTGGCTAGCTTTCCTGATGCTGGAATATGCTTTGCAGGTTCTGAGAGAGAAAATCATGAACAGGTTTAAGTCACTTGGCTGACCTGCTGAGCAATATGCCACTGGGGTAATAGTTTTATAACCATTAAGGGACTAGCCAGCTGCTTTTGACTGGATTTGAGGTCAGTTCCTCTTGGAATTCACACCAGGTGCTAGAAAGCTGTTCAGTAGCCCTTGGCTAGAGAGCCACTAGGCCCTGGTGTGGACGATTCTACTGTTTTACTAAATGAACATGTTGCCTTCTAAATAGTTATGCCTATGCCTACATATTAGTGGTACTCTCAGCTTTTCCAGGTGGTGGCAGTTATTGCAGCAGAGACTCAGGGTCAAAGGGCTAAGAGTTGGTGACTGTTGAAGACTCAGCACTAAATAGGACATCAATATCATCCCAAGATTCAGGGAACATTGTGGAAGATGGAGTGGGAAAATATCTAAGAGACAGTAGAGGTGGTGGGAATTGATGGGACTCTGTCTTCAGGCAACATTGTGTTTCACACACATGAACTCAGAGCAGCACCTGTACAAGTCTGGGCACCTCAACATTGCATCATAGTGTTTATGTCTGTGGAATGATCAAAGAGGCTCAGTAATGAAGAAATTCATGGCTGGCCAAGGTGCTAAGGGCAAGTGACTGATCAGTGCTCTGTCTTAAGTGCGACACCTATTTCCCTCTGTCTGAAGCTCAGAGAATATTGTAGAAGATGGGGGTTGTAAGCACCAGACAATGGGGGAAGGGCTGTGAAATACAGGGCAACAGCATGACCATGGTTCTCAGGAATTCAGAGCAGCTACAGTTACCTGAGCCTATACAAGACAGAGCCTATAAACCTTCATTCTCTTAACAGTATGTTTCCCACCAGAGCTGGATGTGAAGCCCCTATTGCTGAGAATCCCACAGCTGTGGTTTTAGGGCATAGAGAAATCAAGGGGAAGTTGAGATGGAAGCTTTCTCCCTGCCCTCTAGATCTAATAGTGCCAAAGTATGCTGTGAATGAAGATCCTGAAGGGAAAAAGTCATCACCAAATGTACTCAGTTCCAGGCCCTCTGTCACGCTAACCACCTGCCAAGCATTATGCCTACCACCAGAGTAAAAGGGGGTAACCTATTATTCTTTATAACTGATATACCAAAAAATGTCTTTTGCTGTTGTGAGATAGACTTCCTGGGGATACACAACACACACATTTATTCACCCCCAAAAGTAAATCCACAACAGACTACCACTTTTGAATGATTTTGAAGCCAGCTTTCCCAGGACTTCATACCTAGTACCATAAAGCTTTTCAGTAGTTCTTCACAAGGAAGCCCCGGTGAGGGAAGATCCCACTATTGTCATGGGTGGGACTGGGGGTCATGGAGTCCTTCCTAGGGTAGCTAATAGCTATGGTAGGCTACTGGAGGAAGGAAGTCACTGTCTTTAGTGTTGGACCACTGACAACTCATGGATCCTTTGCATCCATTCTCATGTGAGCATCCCTCCATAGACCCAGTGGACCATGAAACAAACAAACAAACACAAAAAAAAGTTACTACTGTGGGGAAATGATTGCTGGTGGTAGGAAGAGGGCAAGAGGGACAGGTGACAAAAGTGGTCAGAATATCTACATGCATAAAAATTTCCCAGAGCAAATGCATTCAAAACTATTTGGCATTTTAGCATTCTATGATGGATGGGTGCAGTGCTAACTAGACCCAACCCCTCTTTGGGGATTTGAAGGTGGTTAGGGATTGCTGTTAGGTCCTCATGAAGACCCACTCTTCCTTGATAATATATTGGTAGTTCATGGGGATAAGGGGGGACACATAGATCGTTCTTTAATGATAGCCACTGTTATGCCCATTCTCCTTTAAGCAACCTTGATTGAACTCATTAGATCAAACACACAAAATATGGGAAAGGGGAGGGCTGGTTGGGAAGAGGAAGGGGATTAATGAGAATAGGAAGTGGCCCCAAAAGGGTAATGGGAAATGAATATGACAACATATATATTATTTTGTATAATTAATATATGCCCCTTAAAATGTGTCTTTTGCTGTTGTAGGACACACGTTTCCTAGGGATATGAAACACACACATGCTCACCTCTGAAAGTGAAGCCACAGTAGACCATAGTAGGGATTGCACACAAGTCCAGCGTGATGAACCAATGATTTTTGTTGGGTTTACATGAGTGTGGGCCACAGGTTATTTACAAGAATGACTTTTTAAAAGCAGCTGTGGGGCTAAAGAGATGACTCAGAGGTTAAGAGCAGTGGCTTCTTGTCTATAGAATTCAGGTTTAATTCCCAGCTTCCACAGAACAGTTCTGTAACTACAGTTTCAGGGGATCTGATGCCTTTATTTGGCCTCCATATTTGGCACCAGGTATGCATGTAGTGAACAGAAATATATGCAGCCAAAACTCCCATACACAGTTTTTTAAAAGTGCAGTATCTCTGAAAAGCCTACAATACAAGAAAGCTCCACCCAGGAGCTTCTTGAAGAGTTTGCAGGCAGCTGACAGTCCTGAGATCTTTTCTTAGTCTCCTGGCTGGTCAGGGGCTCTTCACCCAGTAGCTGTTTATACCTTTTGTCAAGCCAGGGAGAGGCATTATAGAATTTTCAAGTTTCTCCCTTCTTGGACTTTGTTTACTTGGCTCCTGAATGAGCCTTCCTTTCCCTCCTTCAGAGAATGTTTCAAGAGGAAATGACCATACATCATTTGCAGAGCAGGAATTTTCCCCTTTCCCTTGATCTTAGCACACAGGCTGAGAAAATTCCCACATTGTAGTAGCTTCTTGCATAGAACATGACTTAATTGTACTGCATCTACAAAGCTCATCGTGAAACTCTGTGGCCAACTTCTATCTTCTAGAAGTTCATAGTTTTTTCATTTTTGTTGTTGATCCATGATCTACTGTGCATTGATTGTACTTGTTGTGATAAATGTGCATGATTTAAAGTCACATGACACCATTTATTTGATTTGCACAGTTGCTAAGGCCCATCCCCACAATGGTTTCAGTATCTTATTTAACAGTGTACCTATTTAACGCTCACTGTCCAGCCCCTGCTTTTCACAATCCTTTTGCTTTAATCTAGATATCTTGCAGAAATGCAATCATTATGGATTTTGCCCTTTTACCACCACTCTATTTGTTCCAAGCTTAATTTCCTCAAGGTTCTTGCAAAAGGTACTGAAGAAGGGTCAGGGCACTTGGGCAAGCATCTGATCTGGAAAACAGAAATTCGCCACTTTAAGAGAGGCTCCTTCTTGTTCTGTACTAGACTTTGCAATCCTTACAAATTGCTAAGGGTGGTCAGGCTGGGACCAACGAGAGACAGGGAGAAGAGCAGCAAAAGGGAACTTCTAAAGAGTCCCACCCAGAGCTGCACCTGGGAGATGTTTTCAATCCCTTGTTGGGATCTCTCCACCTTCTCTTCACCCTCCTGTTGCTTATGCTCTCTGTGTGTGCCTCTTCTTTCCAGGATGTACAATTCTTTGTCAGTCCTACAGAATGAACTCAGTGCTACCCTAGATGAGGCGATGACCACCCTCCCCCATGAGCCTCATACAGTGCTGTGCTTCATTATTTCCTCCATTTTTTAAGTCTGAACAATACTCTGTGGTAGAGATATACCACATTCCCAATCTTCTGTCAGTGGTCACTGAGTTGCTTTTACATTGGGGCTGTTGTACATAATGCTGTGTCGGTGCTCATTTAATGATCTTCTCATGTCCTACATTCTTTTGAGACATTCTCAGAAGTAAAATTCCTGAATCATGGGGTATTTCTGCTTTTGGGGTTTTTTGTTTGTTTTCGTTTTTTGTTGTTTTGGTTTTGTTTGACTGTTTTGTTTTGTTTTGTAGTTTCTTGAGACAATTTATGTAGTGCAGGATGACCTTGAACTTGTGATTGAAGAAGAGTCAGGGAAACTTAGGCCAACCGAGAAAACAGGGATAGGCCCCTTTAAGAGGGGGTGATTTTTGTTCCTGGGGTAGTATTAATCCCTCTCTGAACCAGAACATGTACCTGATACAAATAGCTAATGGCTGGCATGGGAAGGACCAATCATGGAGAAGGGGAAAGGAGGGCCTGGAGATCCTGTAAACTGTCCAGTAGGCCCAGACTCCTGGGATGGACCCTCAGCTTCTGGGCTTCCTTCAGCCCCATGACTGCAACTGTCTGCTCTAAAACCTTTGTGGTTTGCTTTCTCTTCTAGCTCCTGCTGTGTTTTTCTGCTTCACTTCTTTTGCAACTGCTGCTGTTGCTTCTTTCCAGTAGAATTTTGGACATGATTTCCCCAGACGTCAGTCTGTTCTTCTCCCCGTGGGTGAACCCAACAGATCCCCAGATGAACACCCTTCATCTCCAAACCCTGATAATCATGCTACAGCTTCCAGAGCTGGGGTTGGTTAGAGATCTTGTTGAAGAGTTGGTCTGCACCATTGATCGAGGATTCGTCTCTTCTGTCTATGCTTAATTTTAAGGTTTGACCTTGAAATTGTGCCCCAAAGTCCCTTTATGTTCTTTCCTGGGTATTTTTCAGAGTTCATGCTCTTGACGTGTATGGTCTAAGTCCTCCTCTTCTCTTTGACTCCTGGGGATATTCTATCTTCTATTCGATCCTTTCTACTTGAAAGACTTTCCCAAGCATTTTTATTTGAGTTGTTCGGTGCTATCTTTATTTCTGCTTGACTTCTCATTATCATTTAACTTTACTGATTTTGGTTTCCAAACCCTGGATTGTCTTCCTCGTTTCATCCAGTCTTAAGTTTGTTTTACCTTGGGCATCTCTCAATCATTTATTCTCTTTAAGTATGCAGAGATGGTCTCTTTGTGTCCTTGAATTCGTTGTTGAAATTTTTAAATGTTCTTTTAAGTTCTGTGCTCTGGAGTTCATCTAGTTAATTCTCAGTAGAGAACATTTTTATAGGACTGGTGGATTTAGGAGGGCCTGGGCATGTTGTCTTAACCTTTTATATTGTTAATTACATCAGACCTGGGCATGTGGACTTCTTTTGGTTATGTATCTGATGTGAAATAGCAGGATGGACTGGTGAACATGATGTGCCACTAGGCCTAAACCTGAAGGCTGGAAAAGAAGGGCTTACTAGGTAAGGCCACTGACACTGTGGTTGTGAGGCCCATGGAAAGGTCTGGGGATTAGGGATGGTGCAGGCAGGGTCAGGAGGACTCACCAAGCTTGGTGGTAGCACAGGGTATTGGACCAGGCTCAGTCTGGAGGTTAAATATGAATTTGGTATTCTTTGAGATTTTCTTTTTCTTCAGCAAGGGGAGTTTAAATACCAAGGTTGGAATAATACATGGGTGGATTTTACTTTTAATTGTGTAAGAATTGTTTAGAGAGAGCAATTCCACCCACCTGCCTATCAGTCACTTTTCACAATGTGCTGCCTAGCACCATGTGGAAACTAATCCAGAATTCCAGGTAAGTCTTCCAAGACCTGCATGCCTATCAATCATTCTACCAACCACACCTCCTGACATTGTGTTGAGTGAAATCCTAAACTCCAGATAGGGCCCTTCAAAATCATTCAATGAATCTATCAGTCATCATGTACCTGGCATCATGTGGAGTCTGACCCAGAATTCCAGACATGTCTCACAGACCCATCCTTCCCATGCATCAGTAACCCTACCAACTTGGCTACTAGGTGCCACCTAGAGTCTAACCTAAAACTCTAGATCCATTCCACTTAACTGCCTATCAGTGAGTCACCCTACCCACCAAACTGCCTGTCTCCATGTGGAGTCTGTCCCATAATTCCAGGCAGGTTCCCCAGACCCACCCTACCTGCTCACCTACTATTTATCTTATGTACCCTAGCACCTGGAACCTGGAAGAGCTTATTTGCTCATTATCAACATCTCTTCTAGGAGATAGTTTGTGTTGAGATTTAGAGCAAGTTGATATTTTCTCCAGAACATGTGCTGAGAGATTTAAATTCTTGCTCTATTTTGGATTGAAAGATATGAAACTTATTTCTGTCAGGTGGAAATGCTGGTTCTCTCTGGTTCTCTTTGCTGATGAATGCATTCTATGACCATGAGATTATTCTATCATAATCAATCTCATGTTTGTAGGTGTTGAATTATTTAGTATCATAAAATAATGAGGGCGCATAAGGATGGTATTGCACTTTAAGACAGGAAATTGGTTTCAAGTAGAAACCTATTTTGAGTTTTGAAGCTGAGTGGATTGGGAGAGGGGCAGAAAGAGCTGTTGGGATGTGACCTAGGTAGGTAGTATTCTTTCAGGAGGCCCTAACATGGGCTAGGTGATGTGACCCAGGGTGGTTGGACTGGCAGAGGACCCTATTCCCTGGATGGAAAAGCTTAGAAGTAGTGCTCAAGTGCGAATGCTGAGAAGCCATGGATGCTACCCTGGCTCTGCAGGAATTCTTATGGCCATTGCTGAAGGAGCGATGGGTCAGCTCTGTCCTTGCTCTGAATGTCTTTGCCTGTAGCTTATGAGGAAATAACCTTATCACAAGCTTGATTCTCTGTCAATGTCGTAAAGCTACTCATTCTTGAATATAAAGCCTAGGTTTATGAATAAAAGCACTTTTTTTTGTTCATAAGCAGGAAATGTTATTACATTAGTTTATTAGTTTCTCTTTTATTGATATGATAAAACACCATGGTCAAGGCAACTTATTTTGGGGGCTTATGGTTCCAGAGTGTTAGGATCTATAATTGGGAGACAATAGGTAGCAGGTGGCAGATATGGTAGCCTGAGCCAGAAGCTCAGAATTGAGGACTCAAATCTCTAACTGCAAGCAGGAAGCAGAAACGGCAAACTTGCACTGGCACATGGTTTTGAAACCTCAAAGCCTATCACTGGTGACAAACCCTCCTCCAGCAAGGCCACTTTTGCTAGACTTTTCAAACAGTGTCAACTGAGAGAACATTCTCATGTAAACCATTACAGTTTGTGTTCTTGGATCAGGACCTCTTCCCAAATTTACAAGATTCCTAAAGTTGGGAAGCCCAGCTGTCTGCTAGTTTTCTACCTCTTCCAAACCTTCCTGTGGCTGCTATTCCCTTAGTCCCTTAAATTCCCTTAAAATTTCATGCTAGAATAGGCTATGTACCCTATCTCGCATAAAACAAAACAAAACTGTAAGGTACTCAGAATAATAGTGCCCCAAAGAAATAAGACATGACAATAAGTTTGAAAGAGGAGGACATGTTTTTCAGGAATACATTCTCTATGTGATTACCAGCTGGGAGTCACTACGTCTTTTAGATAATGTAGTTATTCATTCTTGCCAAGGCCATAAAATACTGGATTTTAGTGAATAATGTACAGCTGACTAGTTTCCTCTGCTGGAAATCAAAGGACTGCTGAACAATTGGCAAACATGCACGTTAAACCTGAGCTAACTTTTGTTTTTATGATAGAGAGGTTGTAAATCCAGCTAGGCATTGGCAGTCTTGTCAACCCCACAGCCAGCTTGCTGCCAAGCCCTTTGCACTTCTCAGGCCATCCATCTCCTGTGGTTAGCCTGCAGAAAGCCAGCTACTGATCACTCAGATCCCCTTAGCCCCATAAAATGCTAACACTAGAGACTTATAATATACCAACCAGATTTATAGCAGTAAATCTCCAACCCCAAAATGGCCTCTCCAAGGACACAAAGCCCAGTTGATATAAATACAAGCTGCATAGCTAGATTGGACAAACGTACCCTACATTACTCTATTGCCCATCTATGAAATTCCTAGCTGCCTGTGGCAACTTCAGGCCACGTGGCCCTAGCTCATCTTTTTCTTCCTCTCCCGTCTTCTGTCCCCCATATTCATTCTCTCTCTCTCTCTCTCTCTCTCTCTCTCTCTCTCTCTCTCTCTCTCTTTCTCTCTCTCTCTCTCCCTTCCTCTCCTGTCCTCTCCTCTCCTCTCTCCCTTTTCCTCTTTCCCCTCTCTAAAACTTTTTCCTCCACTGCCCAATCACAGGCTCTAGCCTTATCTGACCAATTAAGATTTCCCGACCTCACCTGAGTACATGCACCCCTCTTGAGGGAAAAAAGATACAAACAACAATCCACAACAGGAAATAATTGTTATAAAAACATTTTACACACACACACACATACACATTCTATATCATGCTGAACTTTAATATAATTATTATCATAAGAAAAATGTTTTGGATGTGCTGGGGGAATGACTCATTGGTGAAGTGCATTAAGGCTCTTAGTTTAGATCCTAACATCTTATGTGAAGAGAGTGGGACAACACTTGCCACTGTATGTTCTTACTCTAGTGCTGGAGGGAGGGAATTCCCGAGCTCACTAGTTAGCCAGCCTAGCCATCCATTAACTCCAAGTTCAATGAGAGACTTAATCTCAAAATGTAGAGTGAACCTCAAACTGCCACACACAACTGGCCACAAATGTATGTACATACGCATATGAACACATGCTCACTAAATGCACATAAAAATTTTATTCTACACCTCAGATTTGTTATGGTTATAGAGGCAATAACTGTTAAAAACATGAGCATTAATATTAAGACACTTCCATAAGTATGCTACGTTTCCACACAGATAGTTATATAACAACACACACCTATAATTTCCTGAGTCTGTTATGTGCTTTTATTGCACATTGTCCTTACTGGGAATGAACTGTCATATCTTACATACAAACAAGTAGATTGAAGCATGAGGAAGTTCAATGACTTTCTCATGATGAAGCAGTCACTGACGGGGGGAAAAGTCATACTTCTTTGTGTTCTAGTTTTCTGTTGCTGTGATGAAAACAAAACAAAACATGACCAAAAACAACTTGAAGAGGAAAGGGTTTATGTAGCCTACAAGCTATAATCTACCATCAAGGGAAGTTAAGGCACAAACTCAAGCAGGAACTGGCACAGAGACCAGGGAAGAATGCTGCCTATTGACTTGGTTTCCATGGCTTACTCAACTTGCTTTCTTACACAACACAGAACCAACATGTACAGAGGTGTCAAAGTACACCTCATGTCTGCCACATAATGGGATTCCAATATACATTTGATAAATGACCACAAGAATCGTGTCTTATGCTTAGGGTTTCTGAGAATACCTCTCCTTTTGAAGGGTCTATTGCTAAAATCATCATTCTCAGCATGAAATTCTATTTTTTTTTTTCCTCTTGAGACCATCAAGCTTGGTGAAAAGGCTGCTTACTTTGGATGGAGATGGACTTGTTTTCCTGAGCTCATGTTCAGCACTTCTCTGGTTGGCTGAGGAAATTCTGCTGATGTCTCACTTGTTTCTTTATCAACAAGTTTCTGTTCTTTTCTGAACAAACCCTAGACTGTAATGCTGCTGGCTGAATATGGTGCTTAGCACTGAGCCTAATGCACAAGGGTGCATTTCAGCAGTGAAGAGGGGTTTTTGTTTCCTTCAGACCACAGGTGACATGTCTAGCATAGAGACACTCTGTTGTCTTCACACATGTCTTATGAAGTTAAATGGAAGCTCCCACAGTATGTCTGTTCAAGTCCTGTTGTTTATCATGCTTCTGTTATGATAAAATTTCACTTATCCTTGTTACATCTCATGATTAGAATTACTATTATATTGCCTCACCAACCTTTTAATCAGTCTTGCTTCTTTGAGCTAATATAGAAGCTCTTCATTGCTGTCTCTTGTTTTGTGATGGTCTTCAGTAGATTCTTGAATCGATAGCACTCAGGCCATTGTACGAAGGGGAAATGTTTCTCAACTTAGCTCTTGGCAATATCAGTGTTTCTGTTTGGGGACATAAAGCAAATTCCTAGGAAGCAAGAGTGGGCTTCTTTGAGTGGATTGGGCTTTAATTCTAAAATACTACACAGGCAGAAGGAAAGGCTTTCCAGTGAAGTGTAAGTACTTTGAACACTAGAAAATTAAAGTTATAGGTGTTCTGGTTGTTTTATTTTTCTTTTCAGGGCATGACGTTTTTACTAAACTTAATCAACACATCCTGTACCCATCACACCACAGAGACTCAGCTTTATCAATTTGTTTAGTAGTATTTATTTTCCCAGGAAAAAGAAAATGGGAAATGTCAGTGTGTGTTACAAAATACAAGAAAGAAAGGAAGTGTCCGAATGGACATAATCAAGCATGATGTAAACACCAGTAATGAGGTTTCCAAAGCCTGGTGATTTTCAGAAGACAGACAGGATCAGGAAAATGACAATATATGTCTTTACCCACTTAATCTTCCTCCCCATGAACTCAAGTTCTCTCACAAAGATTTGGTTTCTGGCAAGAACTTGAAGTTACATTTGTCTTGTGTCTTTCTGATTAAACAGTTGTCTTGTCACTTAACATAAGTTTCACACTCTTAGACCAAAGTTTTTAAGTGACGTAAATATCATCCCCCTTTCTCACTCCTATATCCCACTTGCTCCATTGGAAGACCACTAAGTAAGGTTGATATACAGATCTTTGGAAGCTGATACTTCATTTAAATGAAATTTTAAAATATTGGCAAAGCAATTTCAAGTGCCCAGTAATGCACAGACTGTTCTTACTGCATCAGTATCCCTTCACGAATCAGTTTTGATGTAGTAAATGTCATAAGCACCAAATAAAACCACCAAAGTTTTTATGACAGAGACAGGTAATTTAAGCAAGTTAATGTGATCTTCAAATTATGCAGTTTCCTCTTTGTAGTGAGCTCTTAGGACACTTGCCCTAGAGGAATTTTAGGTGTTTATAATCTGACTCTTCTCCATTCTGGGAGATCCCAAGTATGCAACCACCTACCTTATGAAGATTCAAACTGGGGCAGGCCTAGGGGTACAGGCCTGTGATCTTAGATGTTGGGAAGACTGAGACAGGAGGATTGCAAGTTTAAGGCCTACACAAGCTACAGAGTGAGTTGAAGGCTGTCCTCAGCAACTTACAAAGATTTTGCCAGAAGACAAAAAGTAAAAAGAAGGCTAGCATATAGCTCATTATTATGTCATTTTTTTCAGTAAGTATGAAGCTTGGAGTTTAGCCCTCAACACTGTATGCATGTGTGTGTATATGGATGTGTATCTTAAATAATAAGTAAGTATTTGCTAACTTGGAAAAGCTTAGAATTGTCACTGTAGTTAGCAGCACAGGGCCCTGAGGCATCCTTTTGCTGGACCTGTCATGTCAACCCTCAGCATCTAATGGCATGCTACTCTTCCACTGCCTTTAATGGCTACTGAAGATTTGATCCTGCATGAGTCTTCCTTGTAGTTAAGAAGGCTAATTCCTTTCACATAGTTTTTGATATTGAATAAAACAGGTTTGTTGTGGGTTTTGTTTTTTCAGTAATTGTTATGTAAGCTGCTTCCTAAAATATGTTTGCAAATGGATCTTATTGTGTCAATTCTTTTATTGTTTCTATTGGGCTGTCTTCATTTGTTTTAGCCTTGTTTCATTAGCAGGTGATTTCACCATGGAAGGATGGCTTCCTCCATAGGCTGGGAATCTATGGCTGGGCAAGATTCAACATTCCCAGGTTTTAAGCTTTGAGTATTTTGCATTGGCAATTGCAGCCAATTCCAATGGATGGATTCTTGTTTTGAAGTTTAGAATTTCAAAGTATCTGATATTGGCTTAATGTCCTTTAAGAACCTACAAAGTTAAAAACTGCCCTTCTAACCAACTAAGCTTATTTAGGCTTTTGTGAAATATACTTTTGTTTGATTCCAGTGGAGCAAGCATTTTTCTTTTTATTCCCGTGAAGCAAATAGTCCTGTTATTACCTCCTGGCAGATAAGGAGTATGCGAATCTGAGTTAAGTAACTTGCCCAGTGTTGCACAGCTAGGAAGTAGCAAAGACAGGATTCAAAGTCGTGTTCTCTGCTGCTGAATCTGCATTCTTACACAATATATCCAACTCTTAGTGCTTTTTCCACCTAGCAATATTGTGACTATATGTGCTTTCCCTTTGTGTTGGCTACTTTTATGTCGACTTGACATAAGCTAGAGTAATTTTGGAAGATGGAACGTCCATTGAGAAAACACCTCCCATCAGGTTGTCCTGTGGGCAAGCCTATTGTACATTTGGTCCATTTTATTGATTGATGATGTTGGAGGGCTTAGTGTAAAGGCTTTTCCAAAGCAAGGTCATCTTGGCTATTTGGAGCCAAGGAATACCACAAGGTCACACCACCAGCTAACAAAGCTCACATAAGAAATGTATTGGGGAGAACAGAATGGCCGCAGTCTCTGCACAGGAAGAGAGACAGCAGAGGGCTGAACTGAATGGAAGACTTGTATAGGGATTTTTGGAGCATGCCAAGTGAGCTAATGGGAATCACTGTTTGGCCATTACAGGAAAAGGGATTTCCAAGTCTCAGTGCTTTGGGTCAAACTAGAGGCAGAGTGTTTTTCCTTTGGCCTATGTCTTGTGCTCTGAGTCAAGTCAGGGATGAGGTGGTGTTCTTTTGGCCCATGTGCTTGAGGTTAACTCAGGGTCAGGGTCCTCTTACCTTGCCCTGGTCTCAGGGTCAAGTCAGGTCAAGGGTTTTTTTCCTGGCCATTTACTCTACATTCCTCTCTGTTTTGTTTACAAAACAATCAGGTTAGGAGAGGAATGATGATATCACTGTACAACTTCTTGCTATCTGGAGGCACTGAAGTCCTTGAGACAAGCTTGATCTTCACTATCAGGGGTTGTAGGCCTCTGGTCCCATAGTTAGGGGCTAATAATCCTGTAATAACAACTAATTAATAAATATCTAGTTAGAAATCTTTTGGCTCTTCTGTTGAAAACCATCTAGATAAGAAGTTGATGGGGCGGAGTGTAATTAGTAGGATGAGGAGGAGGAGGGGGAGGGTTACGAAGAGCACTATGACTGTCAGGGACCCACTGGCCAGAGGCTTTGAGCTGATCCTTATGTATTTTGGAGATCAGTCTGGAGTTGGCAGATTTTGTCTTTTATTATACCCGATTGGTTGACATAGATGCACCATTCCTCCTTGAGAAAGAGGCCAAGGCTACCCTTCTCTGCTGTTAGGAAATCTAATAATCCTTAATGATTTTCTTTAGTGGTTTTCAAGTGGTTTGTATAGGAAACAAGATTTTTTTCTTAAAGCCACACAATAACCTCCTTGTCTCGGATAAAGCAATTTGAGTGTTCAATCATACTGTAGAACTATTTCAGCTAATGAATCCACCTGTTGATAGACTTGGGTCTATTTAGTTTCAACAGACACCTTCTGGTATGGTAATAAGCATTACAGGTAGCCATTTTGTCCTTTTTTGCCAGGAAATTTCCTTTTGAGTTAAAACTCATCTTTTGTAGAGGATAAAGGGTGGTGTGCTCTCTTCTACAACTACTTCCTGCTGAAATTTCATTGTCAGGGTCTTGGAAGGCTGGAATACTAATCAAAGACCCGGAGGAGATTTAAGCTCTGGTGTATTCATCAGAAGCATCTGGTTCACTGACCCAGTTGAAGAGACAGGGAACAATCACATGAGCTGGACTGGTTCACATCAGCTTTCAACAAGTCCAGGGCTCACAGCCATTTGGAACAGTTTGTAGTGCACAGCTGATTCCCAGATGGTGCCTGTCAGCTGAGTGGAAATCTGCTGAGACTAAGGACAGAAATTAAGGCTTGGGAACTTAAAGGAAAATCATAAATTTGGAAATTTCAGGCATATCAGCCTGATAGTTCAGGAAGGGGAGAGGACCCAAGGCCAAGGGAGAAAGAGATCATACCTTCAAGAATAGGTAAGTAGGAAAAGTTAGACTGTTCTTATCTGGAGTCCATTTGACCTGTGAGAGGTAGATTTTATGACTCCCTGAAGCTTACATGAACTTTTTTGTTTAAAATAAGAGATAGAAGTTTTGTATGTATTAGTATCGCCACTGTTTGTAATCTGTACTGAAATCCATACTGTAGAAAAAGCAGCTAACAAAGTTATCCATAACAAAAGCTTTGGGTTAAAAATCATGGCCATTTTTTTTTTCTGTCTCAGAGTCATACATATAGATTGGTCGGAGATTTTTTTTTAGCACAATGAGAAGTACCTTTAATTATATATACTTAGAAGACAACCAAAGGGAATTTAAAATCTTAAGCTTGTTACTAATAATAGTAGTTAGTGCTTTATCAGCTTATCAGAATTCCTTTGAACAATATTAGAACTCTGAACCTTCAAAATAGAGAGTGAAAACAAATCTGAAACATTTTCACTACCTTAGATTACTTTCTTACACCTTTACAATATGCACATTTACATTCCTTAAAAAACTAGTTTTTACAATCTCGAACACTTTCTTAGAACTCACTTACTTAAGCTTTCACATTTCCCATCTACCCATTAACCAGAGAGTTCCTGCTCTCAGCACTTACTACTGAGAGCAGTCATTACAAAGCGAGTTCCTTTAAATCCTTAGGTGGCCCTCCTAACACAGAACAGAGATTTTAGAGAAAACCTTTAAACAAACATTCTTGGATCTCAATTAAGGGAAGTCATAACCCAACTCCAGAGCCAGTTTCCAAGTAAAGTGGAACAGCATAACACAACTTAAATATTATCCACACTCAAAAGACATTTGAATCCCTGCTAAACTGAATCTAGCGACCAGAAATTCCATAGACGAATTTTGAGCCCTGGCCATCAAAGCAGCTCTGGCAAATGGCATTAGCAGTGGAAGCTGGCAACTGCAAAGAAAACAAAAATAAAACCAATAAACACAGAAAGCTCACATGCTCAAAAGAAACCAGTCCTTTGAAACAAACATGCAGTTGCTACCAATATTTATATCTCCAACTGAGCCTGACCTATTTCCATCCTGGCTCCATGTTTGCCACAAGACTTATGAACACACCAGAAAACACAGACCTGTCTGCACCCACAAAACAGACAGACAAAATTTTCAAACAACCAGAACCAGGTGAGCAGGTGATGTCTTACTTTTTGCCCTGGACAGGAGTGAGTTTTATAGCTGGATGATGAGAGGGGATGATGTTTGGCTAGAGAGTAAGTGCCCTATGCTTGGGAATGCACCAGGGAAGCCAGTAAAAGAAAAAGTGTGTTGGAGGGGAATAAGGAAGGCAATAGCTGGGGAGCCTGGGGTTAAGTCGATGGCGAGAGCAAAGGAAATAGAGGTTCTCGCTTTGGCTAAGAGGTCCTTCCCCAGTAAGGAGATGGGGCAGGTTGATTCCAGTAAGAAGGAGCAGGTAAGGGGAATAACCTCTAAAGACACAACTAGGCGGTGGGGTTTGGTAGGGTGGGTAAGGCTGTTGCCTAACCTGAGAATAGGAGAACAAGAAGGAGATGTGGGCTCCTAAAAATCCGTCAGGACTGTAGTATACAGAAGGAAAGAGATGGGCTGCCTTGATATCTTGATGACTACCTGGGGCTTCCTATCGGAGATGGTGGTAGTCAGGCCAAGGGATCCCAGACCCCCCTCAGTCACCCAAGGACAGGCCTAAGGTTGACTAGAGGGCAATATGGGTCTGATGTTCATCTCTCAAGGAACATGGGGGCAATCAATAGCACAATACCCCTTTTGATGGCACCTTGGACATGGTCATGTGGTTTATGAGAGCATGTGCAGGCCCAGGTCCCAGTGACCTTCCTGACTAAATTTGAAGCAGAGACCCATATTTTCTCAGGCTTTGGGAGGCAAGGGAGCCTTGGCAGTTGCTATGGTCAACTGAAATGCCTTAGCCAACATCAGGGATTTTTGTTTTGGGACTTTTTCATCCCTCCCATGGTACACCTTAAAGGCTACCACTAAGACTTCTGATTGTGGGCCCCAAGATTTCTTCTATACACATTTAAGTTTGGCCATAATATCAGGAATTATGAAATCACCACTTCACCTAAACAACATTATTACATGAACTTACATCTTCATATTGATTCTGCAGGAGATATGCCCAAGAAACATTAGGCTATGTGATAGAGACAGGAAAGGCATATCAGCAGCAAGAAGAAATCCTAGGTCAAAGTCTCTGGGGCCCATGCCGCTCAGGGCACACCCATCACAGCCATGTAAAGCAATGGGCCATCTCTAGGAAGCTTACTTGCTTGCCACAGCCTTCCCTGCATGGCTTCTGCAATAAGATGACAATTTAGAGGGTGAACCACAAAGTCAGTTTCAGCATATCATAGTGGTTTGTGCCTATAATTCCAACAATTGGGAGACTGAGGTAGGAGACCAAGACCAACTAAGCTACATAAAGTTTCATATCAGTTCGAGCCACAATATGAGATCATTATCTCAAGAGCAAATAAAATGCCCAACTTAAAAGAATTCAAAAGAAGGCAAGATAGCTCAGGGAGGATAGGATCCTGCTTCCAAGTCTAATGACCCAAGTTGTATCACTTAGACTGTTAGGAAAAAAATCTATTACCCCAAGTTTTGCTCTAATCTCCAAAAGATTACACACACACACACACACACACACACACACACACACACACACACACAAAATTATAAAAAAGTGGTCACAATGCTATTTTACCCACTAATTCATTCCTAGATGGAAGAACCTAGTCTAAATCCATTAGTCCCTTCTTAGAGCTCCTACCTCCTCCTCCTCCCAATCCCTATACATAAGTTTGTATATGTATACATGTCTGTCTGTTCTCTCTCTCTCTCTCTCTCTCTCTCTCTCTCTCTCTCTCTCTCTCTCATATATGCATGTGTGTTCACACAGAAGGATGAACTTTATTTAGCATCTGCCATTGAGGAGAGCTGTGTCTTCCTACCACCCCACAGGATCCAGAGGCCAAGTGTTGAGCAGAAAATTAGCCTCTGTTCTAGTTTATGACAGGAGTTTTTCTTGATTACTCTCTGCCTTACAGCAGAGTGTCTTAGTGAACCAGAGCTCACTAATATTGTTAGTATAGCTGACTACCATGTATCCAGATTTCCTGTCACTCCTCTCAGAGATTTGAATTACAGATAAACCACTAAACACACCTAGCATTTTTGTGTGTGTTCATTAATGCAAACTCTGGCCCTCAGACTTACAGGACAAGCACTTTATCCACTGAACCATCCAATCATTCCAATCAAAGAATGATTCATTCTTTATCGCATTTTGTGGTCCAATGATTTTAAAAATTGCCAACTATTTCTGCTACCTAGCATTTCTGTCCTCTATTCCTACTAGTCCAATCCTGGTGGCCTCAGCTAACAGATCACTCCTGAGTCTTGTCTTTAACATATTACTAAAATGACATGGTCTGATGGGAATCGAATCATGATGGCCCCCATTTCATGTCTCTTGTGGAACACTTCTCTATCTAAGGTGGAGTCTAGCATTAGCTATCATCCCATGTACATTGGAGTTATGGCAGGACAAAGAGCCCATAGACTGGTTCCACCCCTGTCTGCCCTGTCCTGTTCCTGTAAAGCTGCCAAGTTTGCCCCTGTACTTATGCCTCTATAGACATTGCGGGGCTGGTGATGTCTGGAGTCTGGACTGTGCTATGCAGAGATGCATGTGTCAAGTGCCCTTGCCCCTCCGCCCTGCATTCCACTTGCAGTCTTCTGTAGCAGTACCCGATTAATGCTAGTCAATTGATCCCAGCAGCTGCTGCACATTCCTGCTACCCACCCCAATGCTTTATTCCTGAATCACACACACACACACACACACACACACACACACACACACACACAGCCTTTATATTTTGCTATGTCTAAAACAGCTCAATGGCTGGGCCACTTCCTAACCTCTACATGGCTAATCCACATCCACTGCCCCCTCCAATAGTCCTGAGTTATTACTTACTAAAATCTAAATTTTATCTTTACTGCCCAGTCAGGCAGTCCTCTTGGAGCCACCCCAGCTTGTACATGGTGGCTATGCTCTCTAATCCACACCTTCTTAGGCATAGCATCTCTTCTCCTTCCCCAACATGGCGAATCTCTCCCTTCCTTCCTCCTTTCTTGGCCCTTTGCCTGGGAATCCTAAAAGTCCCAACTCTTCTCCCTGCCCAGCCACTGGCCACCGACAACTTAATTTACCAATCAAAACCAACTGGGGCAAGGTTTCCCTCAGTGTCTTACATGCTGACGTATGGTTTCTTGTGCAATTTTGGGGACCCAGATTGATATATTACAAGCAATATTAGACCAAACCCACAATATTCCCCCACTTTTGTCCATTTAAAAAGGCTCTTTTGTCTCAGATATGTGTTGACCGTACTTATACAATTATGTAAATTATAAAGCATGATACGTACTTATAGCATCCAGTCCATCATATTTGGCAAACTTTATGTTGTTAAATTTGTAAATTTTAATTTACCATCTGAAAACCATTCTTTCAATTTTAGATCAGTTTTTTAAATATTAAACAACTTGTTTGATTATAAGAGTATAACTACTCTTCAACCCCATCATAGATATGAGATGAATTAAATATTACCTGAATATGTAGGAAGCACAAAAACATAGCTTCCAAAACTTAAACAATTTGTAGAGACAGCTGGCTGCTTGAACAGTCCTATATATTTATTTCTCATAATGTTGGAGCATATGTCTTCAGCCTTCTGGCCCAGAACCATCTGAGAGAACTTAAATGAAGCAGGAATTATGAAGAACTACTTACTCTGTATTAGCAGAGCTAAGCTCTCTACTCTCCCACATTGCGCGCCCTTTCCTGGACAGTATTTTTTTTTTTTTTTTGGTAGATGAATTAGGGCAATTCTTAACCAGTGGCTACCTTGTTACAATTGAAGCAACTCTATATTGAGGTAATGATGTTTAATATCTTTTTTGAAGTGGGAAGGGGGTACTAGCAGGAGCAGATATGTTTCCTAGTCAAAAGATCTGTTAATAATTAAATTATTTTAAATGTCATATTTTGGATCTCTGATATATTTGAAGAATATATATATATACTGTTAAATCCTGACTATTTTTAGTTATTTCTATTTGAATAATATTGAAAACAGTTTATTATAATTAAATCAGAATCTAATATTACCATGAGTTTACCATTTTGCCCTTAACTTGCATTACTTAATCATCCTAAACAATTTGTACTAGTAGTTATTAGGACTATTGAAGAGTAACAAAATTAATTTTAAATTTTGTATCAATATATAAAAATTTTTACTGATAAAAACCTTAAACCTGTAACAATATCTCAACTAATATAAGAAATTATAACTTTAATTTTGTATCAAATATAAATATTTCTACCAATATAATATTATAGCTATACAACATTTTTAAGAATAAATTTAGTAATCCATTCCCATCCATCTAATTACTTATAATATTACTCTATCCTCCTTTTTTCTTTCAAACCCCTTCTCTTTACCTAAGAGAGAAAGGATAGAGGAGAGGAAAGGAAAAATAGAAATACCCAATCTAAGCTCCCTATTTGGTTTCTTCCCTGTCCAAAATTATGATCATTTCCAATTTATCTCTTAAAATGATAAGCTATCTATAATTTATAAAGTAACCATAACCAGACACCCAAAACCAGGGAATAAGGATAATGACTCTCTATGTCTTCTTCCTGCAGAATAGGGGTGATGAATGTTTGTATACTTTAGTTAATATTGATGTACTGATAATAGTTGTAAGACATACCAGTAATTCTAATGAATGAAATGTACCATATTAATAGAGTTGTTAATAATGGGAAACTGGATGGGACTCTTTCTGATCTCTTCAATTAAAAAAAAAAAACAACCTGAAACTATTCCCCAAAATCTCAGAGATCTAGCTGCTTTTTAAAATGTTTCTTTATTTGGAAAATCATTCCTGTCTTAGAATAAGTAGAAAAACTCACTCTTAATCATTTTCTTCATGTAAACTTACATATGAAATCTTTCAAAAATGAGGTTATACAAAGTTGAATTGTTTTGCTTAAACATGGATATAAGCACAATGACATTTTCAGTTGCTCTGTTGTGATTTTCTCTATGTTCCCTACAAAACCAGAAACAAAGCATTATCAATAGCAGATAAGTCACCCCCAGGTAATTACTTTAGAAAAACATCAGAAAAAAAATACTGCCCCTTTAGTCAACATTTTCTCTTTAGGAATTATTCTCTGCATCACAGCTGTGTAGAGTATGGGTCACAACCCCATAATTACATAGTTCATGTAACTGTGAAGATCACAAAACCATGGGTATGCGGGACCTAACATTAACTTAAAGGCCAATGCATAATGAATCTGAGCTATTCTGGCAGCTCTCAGCAGTTTTGATGGGCAACTACACTGTAGCCTTGGTTTGAGCACATGACATGTGGACTGCATCACATCACTCCATATAGTGCCAACTAAAGCTGCTTAAAACCCCTGGGCTCAGGTTGGAGACCAATGAATATTGTCAACTACAATGCTTTTGACTGTTCAAAATTTTTTGCCCTTGTAGAAACAGTGATTCAATTATGAAAACAGGAGCTTTTAAAAAATACTTTAAAAATATTAATAATATAATTACATCATTATTTCCTCCTTTCCATTCTTACCTCCAAACCCTCGCAAGAACCCTTTTCTCTTTTAAATTCATATTAACTGTTTCTTTAATTGTTGTTACATATATTATTTCTAAACACATAAGTATAACCTTCTAAGTCTATATAATTACCTGTATGCTTCTTTTTAGGGCTGTCCAGTTGGCATCAGATAACTACTTGGTGTGGTCCTCCAAGGGGAAGACTATTTCTCCTGCTCTCAGTATTCCTTAGTTGCCTATAGTTCTTTGTGTTGAGTTGAAGCTTTCCCCTTCCACATTAGCATGTCCTTTGGTGTCAGTATTGTTGAGGTAAAAAAAGAAAAGGCTTTTGATAATTTTCTGCATTATTCCTCAGCATATATTTATGGTTTGTACTGTGGTAAAATGTTTTTTAAAATTATATTCAGTTTCTTACTAAAGTTTTATATAAAGTGGCTAAAGTAATTCTTTCTGATGCTTAAATTAATTCTGGCTTGTGACTAGAACAACATTTCTAATAATCCTTAAAATATCTCCAAACATATGTCTCTCTGCCTTTTCTACTCTGTATTTATCTGATCTCACCTTGGAGAGGTTTAAAATCAAATTTTCCTTCAATTCTGACATTGTTGACTATGCCCCACCCTTTCCAATATCAAATATTTAGCCAAGATTAAGTTTCTATTCTGAAGATAGGCAAGCACATCCATCTGATAAGTTGCAAAGTTGCCTTGTATTTACTAAATGTTAAAATAATATGTATGCCAAATGATGTATATATCGACTTCTTTATGAATGATCATCCAAATGTATTGATTTATATGCATATTTTATATACCTATACATATGGGGTGATGCAAAACATGTTGGACAAAAAGAGTATCATATGAAAACTTAGGTCTCTGCTGTTCCTAGCAACATCCATTGTTGTGTTTTCTTCTTACCTTTTGTGAACTTCTTTCCTGGCATCACAGTTCTAAAACCCAGTGGAGTTCACTGGGACCTGGTACTACCCTTCCTTCTTCTGTCCACAATCTCTTTGAATTATCACAACTATCTGTAATCCTCTGATACTGATAGTGGAAACTTAGAAGTTTGTAACATGACCAGATATCCCTTCTATGCTTCATCAAATGAAATGAATCTCATGTGTCTCATATTTGAAATAGCCAAACTTATAGCATTCTCCTCTGTCTACTACATACAGATAAATGTTCTTATCATCTAATATCACGTGAAGATCTATCTTCAATGTATTCATCCTACAGGCAACCTTCAGAAAATCTACCTGGCACCTGTAAAATCGACTTCAAATCCATGCTGATCTCCCAAGTTCATTATCTCTATTTTAATGTAAGCCGTGATCTGTTCCTCACTTGGACCTTCCTAACTGACTTTCCAACTTCCACTCTTAATCTCTCAGAGTAGCTGAGAAACTAAAGACCCACATCAACTTCTTCACTAAAACTAAAACAGCTTGGTGTGGTTTTCAGGGGCTGGCTGACCCCTGCCTGTCCCTGTAGGAAGAACCTGTATGGCTTTGTCTCTTATACAATACAAACTCTGATATTGTTTTATTACTGAATATCAAAAGAAAAAAGTGTTAATAACCTACTCATAGATAAGCACCAAGATAGATATTGGTGGTCAATATATTTCTTTCTGCCCCTGCTTGTACTTTATATAAATATGTGCAATTGTACATGCACAAACATGTTTATAGATATTTATGTTATCTATAGTTTTAAAAGGTTAAGAGCTAGCTCATTTGGTAATGTTCTTGCTTTGCAAACACGCAGACCTGAATTTGGTTGACAGAACACATGTAAAAACCCAGTGTAGTTGTATATTGTAAACCCTGTGTTGGGGACACAGTGATCTTGACTCTCTCTAGTCTATAAGTCTGGCCTACTGGTGAGCATCAAGTGAGTTCAGACCAGTGAGAAAACTGCCTCAAAAATCAGGAAATAAATAAAATTTTGTATGGTGCTTTAGGAATGGCACCCAACTTTTACTTCTGGTTTCTGTGTATACATACATACATACAGATTCAATAGCACAAACTTGTACACCACACACACATACACACACACACACACACACACACACAGAGAGAGAGAGAGAGAGAGAGAGAGAGAGAGAGAAATAAAATTGCTATGTGCCAACTACTTTCCTAAGCCTTTTCACATATGATAATTCTTCAATTTCTCAAAACTTATTGTGGTATAGAGACTGTTGTGCCCACTCTACTGACACTGTACACTTAATTACCTATTTTCTTCATGTACTTTAAAATATGGATAACACAGCCAGCATGCACAAATGTGTTACCATCAGCGGAGCATGGGTCTCCTGCCTATGGCTACATTATCCAACGAAAATTGACTGCCTCTTCCCTAGCAGCTAATAGAGCCTCAGCTAGGGGTGGAGCCTCATGAATCTTTCCTCTATGCACCCTAGAATGTTGACAGGTTTGATCTTACACAAGTCATGTGCAGACAAACACAGTGGCTATAGGTTCATAAATAAAAGGGCCATGTCATGTTCAAAAAACAGCATGCCACTTTTAAGATCATCCCTGTGTCTTTGGGATAAGGGGTTAATAGGGACATCTAGTTTAGGGCTGAGGATTCAAGAACTCTTAGGCTCAATCTTTGAGTGGCTATAAATCTTTGCCTTAAGCACTGCCCACAGGGAAATAATGTTCTGCATAAGGTTGAGAGCTGCATTTATTTATGAGTATAACATAAATGTTTAAAAGGGAGTTTGACCATGTACCCATTTAGATAGACAACAGTAGTCAATAAGTGTGGCTTACCCATGCCCCAGTTCACAAAATAATGACTCTGGGACCTTATTATATGAACCATATGCCTAGGCCATAAGCTTGGACTTGTTTTCTGACTATCTCGTAACTTAATTGGCCCATTTTTTTCTATGAGTGCCACATGGCTGATGACTTCTTTCAGTTTCATGTGTCTGTCTCCTCAGAGTTCAGGGAAAACTTCCTGCGGCTGATCTCTTTAAAGCATCTTCATTAAAGTACAATTAGATCTCTATACAACTTCTTGACTTGTAGGATTGTGTGGAATACCCATAATATGCTTTATATTATAATATGAAAAAAGTGTCATTTTACTAGAGACATATGTTGGAGCATTGTCAGTCTTAATTTGTACAAGTATTTCCATGCTTGTCATAACGTTGAATTAATGTGTAATTATAGAACCACCTTTTTCAGAACTTAAAGCAATTGCCCATTGAAATCCTGAATATGTGTTTATGGTGTGGTGTACATATTTTGATTTTACAAACTCTGCAAAGTGAAACACATCCATTTGCCAATTTTAATTTCTTTGGATACCTTTTGGGTTACTCCTTGCAGGTAATAGAGTTTTGTTTTACAAAGAAGAGGTAGGACATGTCCTTATAATTTCCTTGGCTTGTTGCCAAATGATAGAAAAATCTTTCTTTAAACATTTGCTGTTAACATGGTGGGATTCTGAAGCTTCTAGCACATTTTCTAGTAATAGTTGATCAATTTCATCATTATCTTGTGCTATCTGGGCCTGGTTATCAGATCATATTGGATCTGATATGTATTATATACAATGTATGATTTCTAGTTTTTGATTACTTATAGTTTAATAAACAGTAAAGTCAATTTGGAATCATCCTGAATTAGTTCAGTAGTTTCTATATGCAAAACAACAACTCATTCTACATATTGAGAGTCAGTAACTATATTACAAAAAGATTCTGGAAAATCTAATAATATCATAAACATGGCATACAGCTCTGATTTTTTGAATCATAAGGGCTCTGAGCCACCTATTTTCTTTTTTCTTAAAACCTGCCTTTCCTGATTTATTTACATCAGTGTAGAAAGTAGGAGTTCAAGATATTGGTGCTTCTCTCACTGTATGAAGGAGAATCCAATTAGTTCTTTTTATAAACTGAAGTCACTTATTTTGGGGGTATTTGTTGTTAATCTTTCTCAAAATCATTGCAAGCCCTTTGCCTATGTTTATTTCCTGCCCTTAATGAGGCAATTTCTGCATTAGTAAATGATACCACAATATACCACAATATCTGTTAGTTCTGTTCCTGATAATTGATGAAGTTTCATTTTCCTTTCAGAATCAATTTAGAAACCATTTGTATACAAGTCTTTAATTTCTTTACTCTGTTTGTGTGCTAAAAATATCCATTCTAAGATATAATCTTCTTTCTGCATAATAATTCCTGTGGAAGAATGAGTAGAAGACAAAATAACAAAAATAGAATCCATCTTGGATCCAAAGGATCTATATGTGCATCTTGTAATTTCTTTTCTACCAGAGCCAATTCTTTTTCAGCATTAGCTGATAATTTTCTTGGACTATTTAAGTTTTTATCACCTTGTAATATTTGAAGTAAAGTACCAGTTCTTGAGTAGTTATTCCAGTTATGGGACTTAGCAAATTAATGTCTCCCAACAATTTTGGAAAACCACTAAGAGTACTCAATTGGTTTTTCCTGATTTGTACCTTCTGTAGTTGAATCTTATATCCTAGATAACTAATAGAATCTCCTATATTTTTAGTAGCAATTTGTAATCTCCAGGAAGGTAAATTTCTCTTTACTTCAACAAACATTTTTCCTAAGGTGTTTGTATCTGAATCAGCCAGTAAGACATCATCTATATAATGGTACATTATGGATTGAGGAAACTGCTTATTTCTAATGACTGTCATACAAAATATTGTCTTAAGGTAGAGCTATTCAACATTCCTTGTGGCAAGATTCTCCAATGATATCTCTTTATATTAAAAGTAGGTACTGAGAATGCAAACCTTTCCCTACCATGTTCATGTAAAGAGAGTGTGAAAATGCAATCTTTTAAATCGATCACTATAATAGGCCATGCCTTAGGTAGTAACAAGGAAGGCAATGGGATTCCAGGTTGTAAAGAGCTCAGTGGCTGAATGATTTTATTAATTGCTCTCAGAACTGTCAACATTCTTCATTTGCCATATTTCTTTAGTAATATATTTCTCCTGGCAAATACAGGAGAATTCTAAAGGCTGGTGGACTTTCTATATGCTGAGCCTCCAGCTGCTCTTGGACGAGCTGTTGTAGTGCCTGTAACTTTTCTTTCATCATAAGCCATTGTTCTATCCAAACAGGTTTGTCAGTTTGCCACTTTAGTGGTCTAGCAGCTGATGATCTATCAGCAGTGACTCCCCCACATAAAGTTGAAAGTTGTTGAAGAGTCTGCCTTTGTTGTTTCCTGCTTAGGGACAGGTTGAACAGTCTGTAACTGTCTTCAACAACATTTTTTAAAAAATTCTTTCACTAGGAATATTGTTTACAACCTGTCTCTGAAGTTGGAGGAATTCTAATCTGTGTTTCCCACTGTTCCAATAGATCTCTTCCCCATAGATTTATGGCCATAGTAGCTACATATGGCCTTAATTTTTCTGTTTGACCTTCTGGTCCTGTGTATTCAATTCATTTTAGACTTTGGTTTACCTGAGACAATGTCTCAATTCCTAGGAGCTGTCTAGATATCGATCAAAGTGGCTAAGCTGGAATCCAGGAATCTTGTGATGTTAAAGTTACGCCTGCTGTAGTGTCTGCTAATCCTCCAATCTCAATTCCATCTAACTGGAATTTTAACTTTGTTCTCTTATCATTTATAGTTGTTTGCCAATGTATCTGGGTTATTTGTTTGGGGTGTGTGTGTGTGTGTGTGTGTGTGTGTGTCTGTCTGTCTGTCTGTCTGTCTGTCTGTCTTTAGAATCTCTTGTTTTATCTGTAGGAGTGCTCTATCTATGTTAAATGGTTTAAGTTTTGAGCAGCCTTCATTGTCCTATCAAGTTTTGATTTTGGTAGTCATTTTTCAGAATAGTCTTTCCTTGGTGGAGAGGAAATGAATGGTTCATGGTTTTTTTTTTTCATTTGGGCCTTGAGTAAAGCCCCTTAGTCAGTTTTCCAACATTAAGAAATTGCCTTGAATATCTTTGGATGAACTACATTCATGAGCCTTATGTCCATTCCTTCAGCATCTTCTACATATCACAGGAAACTTACTCCATGAATTATTATTATATATGAATTTATCCTTAAGAACTGTTGTCTACAGTCCTTTAGGGAATGACCTTGTCTTTCATAATCACAGTAATGGGCACTTTATGGTTTTGTATCTCCTGTAATTGATTGTCTAATCATAGCTAAATTGTGAGCATTAGATTATATATTCACAGTAATGTTAATCCATTCATAAACAGTAGGTATCTATCCCTTAAATGTCTAAGAACCTTTTTGTATTCAGCAGTAGCATTTTCAAGGGCTAAAGATCCCATTAATTTTTTTTAGCAGTTAGATCTGATATTGCTCTATTCAGAGCTGTAGTTAATCTTTACAGAGTCAGTGAAAAATTCATTTAAAACCTGGGTTATCTTTGTAAATGATTCAGTCCATTCCAGTTGTTCAACCTTGTCCCAGGCATTTAAGGCTGAGACAAGCATTGTTCTAGGACAGCATCATCAAGGGTAATCTGTACTCTCAATTCAGAATATGGACCTTTATCTAGTAACTGATCCTTGACAGTATCAATGCCTCTATTCCTATTTTGTTGCTCCATGATTGAAGCCTCATTTTCCACCTTGTCAGCCATTGTAATTGAAGGCCAGGTTCTAAGATAGTTGTCATTAAATCTCATTAATCTTTTGTAATTATATGATTTTGCATGACCCAGTTATTAAATAGCCACTTAACATATGGTCATTAATGGTTCCTTATATCTTTTTAAATCTTGTTTCTCGATTGGTTGCTACCTGAATTCTTGATAACTCTGTGGTTTTTTCTCATCTTCTAATTTCCTTATCAGGGCTTGGAAAATTATTTTAGGATTTTTGACAGATACAGTCTGCTTTTTAGGAGTCTTGTTACAAGGTGGCACTGTAGGTTCTGGTCTTCTTTCCTCTGTCTCTATTTTGGTATCTTCCTCAACTTTATTTATATTTTTCCAATTTTCTTCTAAGACATCTCCACTTATCATTTTTCTCCCTTTCTTTTATCTCTATCATCTTAGTATCTTCACCGTTTAATTTATAAAATTTTCTAATTTCTTCTTCTAAGGTTTGTCTCTATTTTTCATTGTTCTCTTTTTCTTGTATCTCTAAATCTACCCTCTCCTCTTTTTTGAGAAGGCATAGAAACCATCTTGGCTATAAGGATTAAAATGAGGATTATTAATGTCACAGTAATCATAATTGGTAATGTATCAATTCCAATTAGGTCATGTATCTCTCTTTTGTTTCTACCCTAAACCTCTTAAAATTGCACTATATAGAGACCAAAGTTCTGTGTCATTGTGCCTCTCATCTCTATGCTCATTACATCTTTAAATTTATTACATTCTATCTCTAAGAACTTCATTTTTACCAATTTTAAGCTATTTCTTCTATGATTATTTAGACTCAGGTTCTTTTCTCTATTATTTTTTTCAAACAATACTTTACCAGTTTAGAAGTTTGGGGCTTTTCAGTCCCACCATTGCTCCAGGGAAAATCTGTAAGCTCCTCAGGCCAGCACATGTTTATGACAGCTAATTCTGCCCCTTTAGCTCAATTTGGCAGGCTACTTGCCAGTTCATTAAAGCTCCACCCCTTCCAGTCAGTCCCTTTCTCTGGGCAGTTGTAGACTTTTCCTTCATAGACCTGAATTGGGCCATTTAGCTCTCTCTAGCATACTTTTGACCCTTCTCTGGAACAATGGTGTGCTTGGGAGAAGCTGCAGCTACCGTGCCCTCAGGCTCTGGTCCAAGAGAGACAGCAGTGCAGCTCCTATACCTGTCAGCAGGGTTAGCTCACAGCCTCCTCTTGCACTCTGTTAAAAGGAATTTCCTCCTGCCCAGCTAGGAAATTGTGCTTGGAAGTGGTTTTGTTCCCTGCCTTCTACCCAAGATTTTTTTTTCTCAGTTTCTAAGCATGCATTCTAATGTTGGGCATCATTTGTAACTGACATATCCACAGGCAGTCCAGTTCCTGAAATAACAACTCTAATACTTAATTATATGTGAATAAATGTCAAGCCATAAACTCAGGCTTGTTCTCCAACTAACTCATAACTTAACCCATTTATTCTATTATGTGAGTGCCATACGGCTGGTTACCTCTTCTCAGTTTCATGCATCCATCTCCTCAGAGTTCAGAGAGAACAGAACCTCTTCCTGTGCCTGACTTAATCCCAGAGTTCTTCTCTTCCTGCCAGAACTCCAAACTCATATTTCCTGCCTCAACTCATTGGCCAATCAACTTTTTATTGACAGGTGATGCTTCCACACAATGCACAAGAGATTCTCTCTACATTAGTCTGTTTTCTCCAGGGGCCTATGACATCCCTAGCTAGGACTTTTGATAAGGTTTACATCTAGACATGTTCTTGACTATTTTCTGTGATTCTCATTTTGGGGATGGAATTCTTACCCAGGGCATCAATAACTTCTATTTTATAGAAAGTCACACAAAGAGTTCACACTGAGTCTCAGAGGAGCCAGTGAACAAGGATTTTTAAGCAAATATGGAACTGTAAAGACTACAAAGTCCTTTGAAAAGGGACTAAGCACATTGCACACTATTGCAAAGGAGCCTGTGGAAGCCAAAGCAGGAAGGAGGATTTAGATCTCCAGTGACCTAAGACTCATGTTTTGAAGACTTGGTCCCTACTGCAGTATTGTGCAGAGATCATATCTATGGGGGGATGATCAAGTCCTGTAGACTCCCACCTAGTGACTGGGTGAATCCATTTATGGATTTGTGGCTTGAGAATTCTTAGGAAAGCAGCATTGGCATAAGAACCAGCCACTCTTGGGTTACTGGGTGCTGTGAGAACAGCTTTGTCCTAACACTTGTTCCCAGCATGCCACAGGAAGTAGCCACATATGGTCTAAAGTCACAAAACAGCTCAATAAATCACATTCCGTTCTAAGTGGACAAACTCAGGTTTTGTGTCTCAGTGATGAAAGCTGTCTAGAAAACTTCTTCATTCACATCCTGCCCCTCTGTGTGTATAAAGTGCTTTTTGTCAAAGAAACCAGTCTGTTCAGTTGCCCATGGTCATGCAGAGCTTGGGCAGCAGTGGAGTAGATCTTGGCTTCCCAAATTGATCTGGAACTTATATGCTTGTGAGTTAGAGCTCCCTAAAACAGCTCAGGCAGAAGAGTTTCTGTGCTCCATTTTGCAGATGGAAAAAAATTAAAGGTATCTGTGAACTGTCAAGTAGTACAGGGATTTGGCAGGATGGTAGAAGGTCCAAGGTTGTTATTTGGTAGGTAGGCTGTTGTGGTGCACAAGATAGCAGCAAGGCTTATCCTGTTATATGGGGCATCTTTACTTCTCTCTCTTGCCACATTACCTACTTCCCTCCCAAGAATATTGCTGTTTGATTAGCACTTCTTGAATGTTTCAGCTTGCTGAAATATCCATATCTCTTGTTGGGCTTCAGAAGGACTATCCTGGGCATGTATCCAAAAAGGAGAAAATGTTAACAGAAGAGTAAAATTCTTGCATGATGCAGTTAAGAATCCAAATAGACCAGTTAATCCTCAGGAATGCTAGAAGCCATGCTTATGCCACTCTGCTCTGTGACTTCCAATATACAGTTGTCTCCAAAAGTTTGTCAGGCTCTTATACATCTTTCTAAAGAAGTAAAACTGTCTGATAACAACAAGATTCCCAATGGTCACTCATGAAATTGCTAGCAATGTCCATCATGGTCTGAAAGCTATTCAGATCTGCTTTTGTTTCCTGCAGGTAGATCAGAGCCTGAAATCTTCAGATGCATTTTTAGTTACTTGGCACTGTTGGAGGGACCTAAATAGACTTCTGCATCCCTTGTCTTCTTCAATTTCAGTTAACTTCCAACATGACTTGTAAGAACCTACTACTAAAATAGTGGCTGCTTTGCAAGGAGGAAGCAGAAGAGAATCTGTATCTCTTTCATGAACATCCACCCCACTCAAAAGCCTGTGAGAAACACATTTTCAATGTACCCAGCATGCTATTCTATATCTCTTAGCACCGTGAAGCACAGAGAAGAGTAGGCCAGGGGACACTTCACCCAGGAACAGTGGTTTGACATGAACACAGGTGAGCCTGTTTCCAGTTGTTTCAGGTTTTTGGAGTACCAGATGATTGCAGTCATTCAGACTAGAGTCTGCTGACTAAAGTCCCCACTTAACGGAGTGCTTAGTCTATACCATAGAGTAGCAGCTGAATGGGATCTCTGTTAATGGGAATCTCAACTGACAGGAGTTCCTGTTAATTGAGATACATGCTGACTAGGCTTCCCATTGATTTGAATCTTCGTTGACTGGAGTTATCTTGCCCAGTGTATGCTCTGTCTCACTCCATATTAACAGGGATTCATTCCGACTGGAGTCTTCATTGATTGTAGTTCTCACTGACTGGTATTCATGTTGATTTTAGTTCATGCTTACTAGAGTTTCCTCTGGTTATAATCCTCACTGAATGCAGTCCCGTTGACCTGGGATTCCTGCTAATTGGGGTCATTAAGATTGGACTCTCTGATGACTGAGAAAGTTGATGTTACTTGCCTCAAGCTTTTGTCTTGTTGTCCCTCCAAGAATGGAGTGGACAGTGAAGAGTGGAAGTTTATCTGCAGCTCAGGTGCTATTTTTCAAACAGAACACTAGAAATTCAAACTGGAAAGTAGAAACTAAGACATTTGGAGCAGCAGGAAGCCAGTGAGAAGAGGTAGGCAATGTTAAAGCTGTAAGCTCCAGTCCAGTCTCAGAAAGCTAACCAAGAGAAGTCTTCTATGGAGATCAAGTCTCAAAAGTCTCAGAAGGTCTCAGAGGGTAGAAGAGTAGGCCAGTCCCTACAGTAGGAGTTGGTCCTTCAGCATGTGGCTGCAGATTAAGTGTCAAAGGCTCAGGCAGGAACCTGGCTGCTTCCTCCAGCTGGAGCACTGGGTCTTGATCTGTTGGTGCTAGGTGTTTAAAGGAAAGCTGCAGTCTTCCTCCTCCATTTTCTTCCATTAGTGGTCCTATGAGTGTGACTATAGAGTCATCAATCTTCCTTCAAAGTTAGGGAGCCAGCGACAGGATCCAACTGAGAACTAGGCAGGTGAAACTGACATGTATATAGTTTCAGGAGCTCCTTGCCTTGTGCATATATTGTGGGTAAAGAACAGGGACCAGTCAGTGAAAGGCCTGTCAAATCCAGAGAAGAAAGAAACCACCCAGGACAGTGGAGTGGGAGAAGGCTTTTCAATCAGGTCTGCTGCTCTATCCCCTAACCCTCATCTGCACTGCAGAGGAAGCTAGAAAAGAAAGCAGGGCATTATGGTCCAATAGCAACTGGGGTTTTCACCTGGGTTCAGTTCCCAGGGTTATTTTTAAAAGTCTCCAGCTGTTGATTCAACTTTGAATTGGGGCTGCTATTATCTCTCCCTCTCCTTTCAATGTGAATCTCTTGGAGCTAGAGTTATAGGTGACTAGAATATCCTATGAAGAACCTCTACCATTTGCTTATTTTCTCTTCTACACTGGAAAGGCCCTGAGTCTTGGAATGAAGAACACATAGTAACCTCAGTTTCCCACATGTGTACCTGCTTGTTCTGTGTGTCCACATAAAGCTAACCCTAATACAGTGACCTTAGGGTCATGGAGCTCAATATACCATGGATCATCACTTTAAATACAATGAGACCCATGACTTAGTGACTGTGGTCACCCTGCTCTGCATCACTCTCCAAGCTGGATCCTCCTGTTTCATTTGTTGACCTTTATTTTTCTCTCCCCATTACTTCCTGTTCCCGCCCCATACAACTCCCTCCTCACTAGGACTTCACCTTGCTCCTTGTCTTACTCCATCCTCATCCTCTGACAATGTCTTTCTACTCTTTACTTCTAGTTTAATATTGTTAGGTTCTTCACAAGCAGAATTGTACATTATGATCTATGATACCCATGCTTCTGGTTTTACAGGAGCTTTTATTATATAGTAGATAATAGTAAATTTTTTAAAACTACTAGCAATAAAATGTGGAAGAAGCAAATATGAAAGAAAAACTCCAATTGGGAGTTTACAAATATTTCAGAGATGACTTGTATAGTCTAATTAAGGGAAGTGTAACATGATCCAATTAGGGGTCATATAAATATCCAGCTGAAATCAACTGGAGAAATCCATAGGAAGCAGCCAGCTTTTTCCTCATGAATGTGCATCCATGGTGGAACTTGGCTTCTCATTCTCACTGCAGACATTTTTATATCAAAGGATAAACCATGGTGACAACTGTTACAGATCACCATCTAACTGTTCTCAGAGATAGTTTTTACTCTTGAGCTGTTTCGTTTTTCCTTCCTTGATTGTCCCAGAGTTAAGGGGGGGAGCAACCCAACCTCAGAAAAAAGATCTTGGAGGACACTTTGATACAAACATAGCTGGGTCTCAAGTTTGTATGTTGGGAGTGGAGGGAAATTCTACTTCCAGATCTAGTTTTTCAGTGACCATAAACAGCACATGACAATTTACTATTGCAATAAACATGCAGTGGGATTTGATTTGTCTTCTGAAGTGTTAAATGTGGTGGTGGGTACAACTTAACCATAGATCACTGTCTAGATATAACCTCCAATGTGCTTCTCCCCGAGAATGTACATAATTCTGGTTTACCAATAGACAAGGACATGAGTAAAAGCAGAGAGAAAACCAAATGTCAAGTTATACCTGGCTTTTTCCTGTCAGTTGTTCTTATATATCTCAACTTTCCCACTCATTTCTTGGGGGACACTCTCATTTGACAAATCTGACAAAGATGAGGGTGTGGTGGGTGATATGTAGCAGCACAGTCTTAATAGGCATACCCTAATCTTCCTTCTCCCTGCTGTCCAGCCCCTGGGCTGGCCTGAACTAGATTCTGATGTCCCAATGTGTTTGGAGACACTTTGGAAGGCCTGCTCTGATGAGCTGTAGGAGAAGCTTGTTTCTTCTGTGTGTACGCCACTGCTACTTAGCAAATAAAAATACATGGTTCAGTCATAGAGCGTTTGTAGGCTCTGCTCAGAAGAGGTGTCCTCTCCTGCAGTACAGAGGCATTTGTCTCCCCTCTTTGCTCTTGCTAGTCTTTATCAGTTCATAATATGAATGTTCAAAGAGAGGGTCACTGGCTCTTCTCCTGGGGGTACAGAGAGAAAGTGTCAGGGTCTTCAGCAGAAGCAAATGATGTCACCCCTGAGTTCCTAATCTTTGCTTGGATCTTATAACCATTGTCCTGATGCCTGGTCCCTAAGTAGATGGTACAAGACCATGGTTTCTTTGAGGTTTTATGTGTTAAAGGGTCTTTTATGTCCTGGGTATCAAACCCA
>JADRCH010006578.1:0-13977 GCA_019843965.1 Rhynchomys soricoides
TCACCTCCAAATACATAAAAGAACACACACTGGAGAGAAACCTTATGGATGTAATCAATGCGGTAAAGCCTTTGCAATACCCAGTACTCTCCAAATACATAAAAGAACACACACTGGAGAGAAACCTTATGAATGTAATCAATGTGGTAAAGCCTTTGCAACACCCAGTACTCTCCAAATACATAAAAGAACACACACTGGAGAGAAACCTTATGAATGTAATCAATGTGGTAAAGCCTTTGCAACACCCAGTATTCTCCAAATGCATAAAATAACACACACTAGAGAGAAACCTTATGAATGTAATCAATGTAGTAAAGCCTTTGCAAGACCCAGTCACCTCCAAAGACATAAAATAACACATTCGAGCCCAGCCTGATCTACAGAGTGAGTTTCAGGACAGCCAGGGCTACACAGAGAAACCCCATCACAGAAAAAAAAATCCATTGTAAGTATCACTAGTTTTTCATTCCTTGTGTTGTCTTGTAATATTCCATTGTTAATCCCAGCACTCAAGAGGCAAAGGAAAGTGGATCTTGGTAAGTCCCAGGCCAGTCAAGTCCACATAGTGAAAAATAAGTAAATAAATTCCATTGTGTAGCTAGAGAGCTTGCACAACGGTTAGAGTACTTGCTGCTCCATTTGAGGTCTTGGGTGCAATTCACAGCACTCATAGGGAAGCTTGCAACACTGAGTAACTCCAGGTACCAGCAATTTGATGCAACCTCCGTCCTTTTCAGACACCAGGCATGCATACGATGTACATACATACATATATACATATGTACCTATGTGGAAATCACTCCTACACATAAAAATTTTCAGTCAATAAAAGCCCTAATGCATTGCACGGGCAAGCTGCACTCTCAATTTTCCCATGGGTGGGATTTTTCTTTTGCTAATTCTTCTTTGTTAGTGATTCATCCAACTGTAAGCATGGTGTCCATTGAGGCAGTGATTAAAAGCAGTGATGGTTTTAATTTTAATTTAATTTTAGATGAGATATTTACATTGTAAGCTTAGTGGAACTGAGGATCTGACCAGCTCAGACAATGGAGTCCAAGCTGCACCCACTTTGCTTCAAGAGCTCGATAGGAGGCTGGGAGTCATGACCCCTTTGAGGGTCAAACAACCCCTTCACAGGGGTCACATGTCAGATATCCTAAGTATCAGATGTTTATGTTTGTGACTTAAAACTGTAGCCAAAGCATAGTTATGAAGTAGCAATAACTGGTTGGGAGGCACTGCGATATGAGGAACTGTGTTAAAGTGTCACAGCGTTGGAAAGGTTGAGAACCGCTGCTCCAGACTGCAGACGGGGCCTGTACTACCGGCAAAACACAGAATGTCGACCCTGCATGAATTAGACCATCATTATTCAGTCCATATTGAAAATTTGATATTTTAAACTACCCTCTAAATTAGAATCCATGCTATTTTGGATAAGTAAGGCTTCAAGACAGGGTTTCTATTCTGGAACCAGGCTGGCCTCAAACTTGCAGAGATCCACCTGCCTCTGTGTCCTGAGTACTAGGAGTAAAGTTGTGTGCCACCTTTGCCTGACTGGAATCCATACTATTAAATAAATATGGATATGGATGGCATTTTGAGCCATTCACTATGGGCCACATAGTATAATGGTCACATCATCTGTTCAATGACTACCTTGTTAAAGGAATTGAAATCTGTCATGAGGGTTTCCATTGCTATGACAAACACCATGACTATAAAGTAAGTTGGGGTGGAAAGGATTTATTTGGCGGTCTCCCGACTGTGCATGCAAACCTAAACCTGTTAACATGGCTAATCTTCATTATAAAGATATTGCATTGGTCCAATTCTGCAAGTAGAAGATGCTACGCTAAACTGTGGATTTGACTAAGTTGGTAGAGCATTTTCTCACATTCGTAAAGCAACGGGGTTCAGTCCTCAGTGCAACATAAAACTACGCACTGTGCGATACGTACCCATAATCCTGGCAGTTGGGACCAACAGGAGAATCAGAAGTTCAAAGACATTTCTGTCTTCGTAGCAAAGTTGAGGCCAGCTTGAGTTATGAGACTCTTCTCTCAAAACAGGTAATGAAGTACTGAGAACATTGTGTATAGCTATCCGACTTAAAACCAAGGAGAGAGAGAGAGAGAGAGAGAGAGAATTAACACATATCTGTACGTGTTCACTACAACATATTTTGATTCATTATAGATATAGTCGTGGTCAATTAAAGGCAATTAGCATATTTATCACCTTAAACTTTCATTATTTCCAGATTTCCTGCCTTCTATTTGGAGATGTTTTAAGCCATTGTTCAGTACACTCGTGCAGATATACACGTCAGTCTCATTAAAAATAAGACTAGGTCTACATCATTTTTCTCCATCCTCGTATCTGACTTCATATCATGGAGGTGACATACCAGACTACAAAGCCCACAAAATAGCTATATTCGACAGGCGTGTGGATGTCCACTATGTCAGCCCAGAGATGAAGGTATTGTCAGATGCTTTTAAATCATCCCCGAAAACCTTCAGGCCTCACACCATTATCCTGCATGGAAGACCAGGAGCTGGGAAGTCCACTTTGGCCAGAAGTAGATGGTTTGGATGATGTGGATTCTGTTCCCCAACATGAAGATATGACGGGACTGATGAACACCCCACGTCCATCCTGAGGAAGGCCCGTGGACCGCACTCCTTTCTCGTTACCACCAGAAACACAGATGTAGACGAACTCACATCAATGGTGGTGTCCACCCTGGTTGTGTTGGCCCTCCAAGGTCGCAATTACCAGTAGTTCCCCCTCGCAAAGACATGGAGATCGAGAGCGATGCAGTCAGCAAGAGGTTTATTATTTCCAATGCATTGGGGTCATCCTGCACATGAGGCAAAGGCGACCCTGTAGAGCCTGTTCGGGGACCTTATATAGGATTTTAGAGCAGCCGCCATTAGGTACAATGTGATTGGCAGCACAATGTGACTTTTAAACTGATTGGTCTTTAGGGAATGAGGTAACAGGGGCTTTATCAGCCCCTCCCTCCAAGCCTATGTGCTCTCTAACCTGTTTCTTCCATGTGCTTGGAGGGTGTAGGGGAGGAATGCCCATCCCACAGGGAATATCTGCTAGCTAGGTGGCTTTATCTCCAGAGAGGGGAGGAGGGGAGGAAAAGCATTTCTTTCAGTTGAAGGACTGGGCCTGCATCAAAGAGATCCCAGCCGGTCCTTGACACCACCTTGGTGTCCTCCCAGCTCAACGTGACAAGGCCTCCACAGCTCAGCCGGGACGGGAAAATCACCATCATGGGTGTGTGCAGCTGAGGGAGTGTGGCCCATGAGGTCGGAGTTCGATGATGGCGACCTGAAGACCTACAGCCGAAAGGGGTCTGAGATCCCATGAAAGTCCTTCTCCAGGTTGGCCCCAGACGTGAGCAGGGTTGTATTTTCCTCCACCTCGGCCTGCAGGATTTCTTGGCTGCCTCACGCTATGTTTTACAAGAGCTGGGGGAATCGAATCGGAATTTTTCTCTCCTTACAAACCGAAGGAGCATCACAGAGGTGAAAAGAGTGGATGACGCTCACCACCTCGGGATGAAGCGTTTCTTATTTGGCTGCATGAACGAGGATGCCTTGGGGGCTCTGGAGATTCTGTTTGGGTGTCCAGTGACCCCGACTGTCAAGCAGAAGTTCCGACAACAGGTCTGTTTGATAGGTCGGCAGGTGGATGGCACCAGCCCGACGGACACCCTGGATGCCTTCTCCTATCTGTTTGAGTCTCAGGATGAAGAGTTGTTGCTCTCCAGAGATGATTTTTATCCAAAGCCAGTTAGTAATTTTTGTACGTTACTATGCTTAGACGTGACTTCTGGAAATATTTGGGGTACTAGATGGCACTTAAAGGATGACTCACTAACAAGACCCGAACTGAGTCTCATTTGTCGTCATCTAGTGAAAACGCCCTTTTAAAGCAGAGTACCGTGCTGGGGATACAGCTCAGTGGGTAGATCTATTCCAGCAGGTAGGGTGATTGCCTAACATGGATGAAGTCCAGGGTTGAATCCTAGGACGACGTGGGCTGGGCTCATACCTACAAGCCCCGTACCCTGGGTGGCAGAGGTATCAAGCTAGCCGAGCCTATTAGAACAACGGAATTAGTAATAAGATGCAGAAAAAGATTCATTCAATGAGGCCACAATGGAAAGAGGGACAGAAATTGCCTTTACGTTCTCTGTTTAAGGCACGAGCAAAACATAAATCCACTTTACATTTAGATTTGGGCACTAACTCCTAGGGGTGTGGCTCAGTGGTGGAGTACCTGCCTATAACCCTCCACTGAGGGTCTGGGGAGTGTGGCTCAGTGGTAAGATACCTGCCTGTAACCCTCTAGTGATGGGCTGGGGAGTGTGGCTCAGTGGCAGAGGGTATATGAAGGATCTTGGTTCCACTGCTGGAGTACCTCAAACAAACAGCCTCCCCCTCAAAATAATAATAATAATAATAATAATAATAATAATAATAATAATAATATAATCTTTGAAGACATGAACAGACTTTAGGGACCAAGTATGACCAGGAACTCCCAATCTTGCCTCGGGCTCCTGCTTGCAGTCATTCCTTCCTTCTCTCAAGTCTGTGGACTCAACCCCTCAGGTTTCCCAGCCTGCGTGATTCCCAGGAAGACGAGCGCTTGACCTTAGAGTTCTTGACTCCCCTCTCCTTAGCCGTTCTTTGGGATCTTGAAATAAAGTTAAGATAGAAGTTTATTCCCAAAATCTGATGGTCAGAATGATGGACGAATTCACAGACAACAGTATCTCGGCAGGAGAAGGGGACTCGGTGATTATGATACGCTCTGCTGTTCCAGAGGAGCAGAGTTTGGTTCTCAGCACACAGTGAGTGTCTCACACCACCTACAACGCCATGTCCAGGAGCTCCAGGGCCCGTTCCTGGCCTCTTCGGGCACCTGAATTTTGTGCACGTAGTCACAGGCACATGATATGCACTAAGCATAAATAAAAATTAATATTAAATATTTTGATAATAAAATACCTCTATCTCTGTAAGCTGGTTACAGAGAAAGAAGTGGATGTTCAAGTTTTAAGACCATTTAGCATTTTTTAGGTATATATGTAACACATTAATATCATCATATATTAAACCACAATGTGCAGATCTAAGTTTCTTCCTTTTGATTGTGATTTTTGTTGTCTTTGACCAACTTCCCTTTCCCGTTCTCCCAATGTCTGGTGACAGTGGGAGGCGGGTTCCAGACACAGGGACTGAGGAAAAGCCGGGAGGTAAGAGCCTGCCTGCCTCCACCTGTGGCCAGAATCCCTGCCTGGCCCACCAGGCCTCCATATACAAGCAGTGCAGAGAGAAAGCTACCCGCCCACTTATGCTGAGGAGCCTGCAACAGGAGGACTCCAGACGCAGGATCTGAAGAACAGCTGGAAGAGAGAACTGGTCTCCCAGGATTATTGGCATCTGAGCTTGAAGGAAAGACAAGCCACAGACAGAGAGAGAAAGACCAGCTAACACCAGAGATGACCAGATGGCAAAAAGCAAGGGCAAGAACACAAGGAACAGAAACCAAGACTACTTGGCTTCATCAGAACCCAGCTTTCCCACCACAGCCAGCCCTGGATACCCCAACCCACCAGAAAAGGAAGACTCAGACTTAAAATCACTTATCAAGAGGATGATAGAAGATTTTAAGAAGGAAATAAACAACTCCCTTAAAGAAATACAAGAGAACACAGGTAAACAACTGGAAGCCCTTTAAAAGGACACACAAAAATCCCTTGAAGAATTACAGGAAAACACAATCAAATGGGCAGAAATACAGGAAAACACAATCAATCAAGTGAACAAAACCATTCAGGAATTAGAAACAGAAATAGAAACAATAAAGAAATCACAAAGGGAGACAACCCTGGAGTTAGAGAACATAGGAAAGAAATCAGGAGTCATAGATGCAAACATCACCAACAGAATACAAGAGATGGAAGAGAGTATCTCAGATGCGGAAGATACCAGGGAAAACATGGACACAGCAGTCAAAGAAAACACAAAATGCAAAAAGCTCCTTACCCAAAACATCCA
Organism: Rhynchomys soricoides; assembly: GCA_019843965.1. NCBI lineage: Eukaryota > Metazoa > Chordata > Mammalia > Rodentia > Muridae > Rhynchomys > Rhynchomys soricoides. Next base: position 6,096 of record JADRCH010006578.1, read on the forward strand.
AGATATCCAGGATGCAATGAGAAGACAGAACCTGAAGATAATAGGTATAGAAGAGAGTGATTTAAAGGGCCAGTAAATATCTTCAACAAATTTATAGAAGAAAACTTCCCTAACCTAAAGAAAGAGATAAACATAAGCATACAAGAAGCATACAGAACACCAAATAGACTGGACCAGAAAAGAAATTCCTCCCATCACATTATAGTCAAAACACCAAATGCACAAAAGAAGGAAAGAATATTAAAAGCAGTAAGGGAAAAGGGGCAAGTAACATATAAAGGCAGACCTATCAGAATTACACCAGACTTCTCACCAGAGACTATGATAGCTAGAAGATCCTGGGCAGATCTCATACAGACTCTAAAAGAACACAAATGCCAGCCTAGGCTGCTATACCCAGCACAACTCTCAATAATCACAGATGGTGAAACCAAAATATTCTACGACAAATCCAAATTTGCACAGTATGTTTCCACAAACCCAGCACTACAAAGAATGACACATGGGAAACGCCAACGCAAGGAGGGAAACTACACTCAAGAAAAAGAAAGAAAGTAAGATTTCAACCAACTCAAAAGAAGATAGCCACACAAACAATATAAACAACATCAAAAATAACAATCACTATTCTTTAATATCTCTTAACATCAATGGTCTCAACTCCCCAATAAAAAGACATATGCTGACAGAGTGGATCCATAAACAGGACCCAGCATTTTGCTGCATCCTGGAAACGCACCTCCGTGTTAAAGTCAAACACTACCTCAGAGTAAAGGGCTGGAAAACAATTTGCCAAGCAAATAGCCCCAAGAAACAAGCTGGAGTAGCCATTCTAATGTATAAAATTGACTTTCAACCAAAATTCATCAAAAAAGATGAGGAAGGACACTTCTTACTCATCAAAGGAAAAATCTACCGAGAAGAACTCTCAATTCTGAACATCTATGCCTGAATGCAAGCGCTCCCACTTTCATAAAAGAAACTCTACTAAAGCTCAAAGCACACATTGCACATCACACAGTAAGAGTAGGAGACTTCAACACCCCACTATCAACAATGGACAGATCTTGGAAACATTAACTAAACAGAGACACAGTGAAACTAACAGATGCTATGAACCAAATGGGTTTAACAGATATCTATAGAACAGTTCATCCTGCATCAAAAGAATATACCTTCTTCTCAGCAACTCATGGTACCTTCTCCAAAATTGATCATATAATTGGTCACAAAAGAAACCTCAACAGATATAAGAAGATTGAAATAATCCCATGCCTCCTATCAGATCACTATGGATTAAGGTTGGTCTTCAATGGCAACAACAACAACAGAAAGCTCACATACACATGGAAGCTGAACAATGCTCTGCTTAATGATAACTTGGGCAAGGAAGAAATAAAGAAGGAAATTAAAGACTTCCTAGAATTCAATGAAAATGAAACTACAACTACCCAAACCTATGGGACACAAAGAAAGCAGTGTTAAGAGGAAAACTCATAGCTCTGAATGCCACCAAAAAGAAACTGGAGAGAGCATACACTAACAGCTTAACAGCACAACTGAAAGATCTGAAACTAAAAGAAGCTAATACACCTAAGAGGAGTAGAAGGCAGGAAATAATCAAATGAAGGGCTGAAATCAACCAAGTGGAAACTAAAAGAACTATACAAAGAATCAACAAAACCAAGAGCTGGTTACTTGAGAAAATCAACAAGATAGATAAACCCTTAGCCAGACTAACCAGAGGGCTCAGGGACAGTATCCAAATAAACAAAATTAGAAATGAAAACGGAGATATAAAAACAGACTCTGAGGAAATTGAAAAAATCATCAGATCCTACTACAAAAGCCTATATGCAACAAAATTGGAAAATCTGGAGGAAATGGACAAGTTTCTAGACAGATACCAATTACCAAAGGTAAATCAGGATCAGATAAACCATCTAAACAGTCCCATAACCCCTAAAGAAATAAAAGCAGTCAATAAAAGTCTCCCAACCAAAAAAAAAAAAAAAAAAAAAAAAAATCCCAGGACCAAAGGGGTTCAGTGCAGAATTCTATCAGACCTTCCAAGAAGACCTAATACCAATACTCTTCAAGATATTCCATAAAATAGAAACGGAAGGAAGGAACACTACCCAATTCATTCTATGAGGCCACAGTCACACTGATACCAAAGACCCACAAAGACCCAACAAAGAAAGAAAACTTCAGACCAATTTCCCTTATGAATATCGATGCAAAAATACTCAATAAAATTCTTGCAAACCGAATCCAAGAACACATCAAAGCGATCATTCACCATGATCAAGTAGGCTTCACCTCAGGGATACAGGCATGGTTCAATACCCAGAAATCCATCAATGTAATCCACTACATAAACAAACTCAAAGAAAAAAACCACATGGTCATTTCGTTAGATGCTGAAAAAGCATTTGACAAAATTCAACATACCTTCGTGATAAAAGACTTGGAAAGGTCAGGAATTCAAGGAGCATACGTAAACTTAGTAAAAGCAATATACAGCAAACCAGTGGCCAACATCAAACTAAATGAAGAGAAACTCGAAGCAATCCCACTAAAATTAGGGAGTAGACAAGGCTGCCCTCTCTCTCCCTACATATTCAGTATAGTACTTTAAGTTCTAGCTAGAGCAATCAGGCAACCCTTGATGCTAACCCTTGATCCTGACCCTGACCCTAACCCCTACCCTCACCCTGACCCTGACCCTTATCCTAACCCTAAATCCTGATCCTGACCCTAACTCCTAACCCCTGACCCTGACCATACCCCTGACACTAACCCCCTAACCATGACCCTGTCACTAACTCTCACCTTGACCCTTGACCCGTGACCCCAATCCCGACCCTAACCCCTAACCCTAACCCCGACCCTGACCCTAACCCTGTATTAGTCAGGGCTCTCTAGAGTCACAAAACTTATAGGTAGTCTCTATATAGTAAGGAAATTGTTAATGACTTACAGACTGTAGTCAAACTCCCCAACAATGGTCAGCAGTAGCAGTAAATGAAAACTCGATGATCTAGCAGTTGCTCTGCCCCACAAAGCTTGCAGGTGAAGAGGTTTGAACCTTTCTCCTTCCAATATAGTTATGAAGATCTCTAGCAGCAGGTGTGGCCCAGATTAGAGGTGTGCCTACCACCACACCTGAAATTTGTGTTTTCCAGACTCAAGATCTAGATCACAGGTGAGCCCTCTAATTCTGGATTGTAACTCACTCCAGATACAGTCAAGTTGACAACCAGAAACAGCCACTAAAAACTCTAACCCCTAAACCCTAACCCTGATACCCTAACACCTATCCCTGATCCTGACCCTAACCCTGGCTCCCGTGTCATGATGACTCTGCAAGGGTCCCTCTCGATCCAATGAATTTGAACAGTAGTGGTTTGTCCTGTGTTTGAAGGTGTGTCAGTACTCCTGGGATACCAGCTCTCTCCTGGCACTATTTGAGTATTGAACCTGTCATAGCATCTGCTCCCCAGCCACAAAAAGGAACCTGAAGCCCACTCCTCAGTCCCTGTGTCCTGAGTATTCCAGGTGGGTCCCTCTTAGCACACAAGCTTGCCCACATTCCTGGGAGTCTAGCTTTCTCCCAGCGCTATTTGGCTATGGATCCCTGGTGGCCAAGGCAGAGGTCGCCCTGATGTCCTTGTTTTTAATAGCTGAATAATATTCTATTTTGTGTATGATCCACATTTTCTGTATCCATTCTTCAGTTGAGGGACATCTGGGTGGTTTTTGGTTTCTGGATATTAGGAATAAAACTGCTATAAACATAGCGGAGCACATACCTTTGTAGTATGGTGGAGCATCTTTTAGGTTTATGTCAAATAAAGTGCTCTAAGGGTAACACTCCCTTCTCCTAAAGCTTAAGTGGAAGGAGAAGGCAAAGTGATTCCTAGTCCCAGGAAAGAACTTTGAATAAAACCTCCTGCCACTGTGGTTCAAGCCTGGCAGGATCCATCAACTTAGAAGCCAAAGTTGACAGGATCATCCATATCATGATGGTGATTGAAAGACTTAAAGTTGTGGACACTTCCTCTACGGTTTCAGTTCAGCACTACCACAGCCACAATTTGGTAGAGTGAGAGCACCAGTGAAGATTCCGTGAGAGTTCATTGCATTGAAGTGTGGGATGGAAAAACCATGCCAGGATACTTGGTGGGTAGAGGGGGTTCATACCGGGAAGACTTGGTAAACACACGAGAATTAAGCAAGTCCCTGGTCCCTGCCTGACTCTGGGCCTGGAACATGTGCCACGGTCCTTGTATAAAGAAACATGAGGGCTGGAGAGATGGTTAGAGCAGTGACTGCTCTTCCAGAAGTCCTGAGTTCAATTTCCAGGAACCACAGTGTGCCTCACAACCATCTGTAATGGGATCCGATGTCCTCCTCTGCTGTGTCTGGAGACAGCTACACTGTACTCATACAAATAAATCTTTAAAAAAGAAGGAAACATGAGCTATGGTCACATAGGCCTAAAACAGAGTTCTCCATGCTAAGGTACCTAGAGGTCCTGAGGGCTTAGCCAATAAGCTTTCCATCCCACATATTTCTCTCTGCATTTAATTCCTCCCTGTATTTAATCTCGGGTCAGACCCTGAGAAACAGGGGTGTGTATGCACCTATTTTCTACCATGCACAGTCAATAAACAGTTTAGAACCATGGACTGTCTCGTTCATCTGTCACCCCATAGGGATCATGGGAAAGGTCTTAGCCCACAGAGCTGAAGCTAAATTTCCTATAAGAGACCTCTCTGTGCTTCCAGCCTCCCCCCACCAAACTAGAGACAATCACTTTTGAGCTAAACCAGAGCTTCCCCGTGGGACGGCAAATGGTGGCCTGCTTTCTTGTTGAGCTAAGGTTTAAAACCCAAGGACCCAATAGGGGGTAACCCTACAAGGGACTTTAGGCATTTTGCTACGATTCTGGGCCCCAGGCTGCTGACACAAGGCTGCAGCTCTACATAGGTCTGTGAACATTAGTCACATATGGGCAACGCCCAAGCCCCTCCACAGGTAGAGGTGTGGTCATGTGGCCTTAAGACACCCCCCTTTATTTAGATTTATTTTATTCATATGAGTACACTGTCGCTGTCTTCAGACACAGCAAAAGAGGGCACTAGATCCCTTTACAGATGGTTGTGAGCCACCATGCGGTTGCTGGGAATTGAATTCAGTGCCAATGGAAGAGCAGTCAGTGCTCTCAACTGCTGAGCCATCTCTCCATCCCCAAGACATCCTCATTTTAATGAGGAACCTAGAAGCTTAGCCAATAAACCCCAGTCCCCTTTCTAGCCACTCCACCCTGCAAAAGGCCAGCCCTGAGATTGTGGGGTATGGACTCACTCACCGCGCATCACCACCATGACAATAAACGCCCTAAAACCACGGGCTGTCTCTCTTTATTGGGATCTGCCATGGGGACGAATGAACAGGCCAGGCTCCTCCCCACTTTCCCCCACCCCTTAGCCCAGGCTACCACCTAGCCCAGTCTACCTCCAGGTCTCAGGTCTTCCCCAGCATCCAGCAGTGCCTGGGACGTCCAAGAGCCCGAGAACCTGACATATCTGGTTCGGCTCAGTCCCCAGGACCCCCAGGCCACACTTCCCCAACCCCAGGCAGCGTCCTGCAGTTTCTCAAAACCCGATACCCACCCGGCTGTGCTGTGGGGTGAGCGTAGTAAGACTTCCCGCATACCTCTCCTCCCAGAGCCTTGAGTCCTGGGGCAGAGCTGGAACTCACCTCTACTTTAACCCAACATTACCCTTCCCCTGGCCACAGGCTTGACACCAGTCTTCAGCTGGAGGGCCCAACTCCATTGTTGGCTCTCCCTCCACTCCCAAGGTTCCTGGATGACCAAGAGTCACTCCTGTATGTGTTGTTGTTTTGTTTGTTTGTTTTTGGCTTTTTTGTTTTGGTTTTTCAGGACAGTGTTTCTCTGTGTAGCCCTGGCTGTCCTGAAACTCACTCTGTAGATCAGGCTGGGCTCGAATGTGTTATTTTATGTCTTTGGAGGTGACTGGATCTTGCAAAGGCATTACCGCATTGATTACATTCATAAGGTTTCTCTCCAGTGTGTGTTCTTTTATGTATTTGGAGAGTACTGGATGTTGCAAAGGCTTTACAACATTGATTACATTCATATGGTTTCTCTCCAGTGTGTGTTCTTTTATGTCTTTGCAGAGTACTGGGTGTTGCAAAGGCTTTACCGCATTGATTACATTCATAAAGTTTCTCTCCAGTGTGTGTTCTTTTATGTCTTCGGAGAGTACTGAGTCTTGCAAAGGATTTACCACATTGATTACATTCATAAGGTTTCTCTCCAGTGTGTGTTCTTTTATGTATTTGGAGAGTACTGGATGTTGCAAAGGCTTTACCACATTGATTACATTCATGAGGTTTCTCTCCAGTGTGTGTTCTTTTATGTATTTGGAGAGTACTGGGTGTTGCAAAGGCTTTACCACATTGATTACATTCATATGGTTTCTCTCCTGTGTGTGTTCTTTTATGTATTTGGAGAGTACTGGGTGTTACAAAGGCTTTACCACATTGATTACATTCATGATGTTTCTCTCCAGTGTGTGTCCTTTTATGATATTGGAGGTGACTGTGTCTTGCAAAGGCTTTGCCACATTGATTACATTCATGAGGTTTCTCTCCAGTGTGTGTTCTTTTATGTCCGTGGAGAGTACTGGGAGTTGCAAAGGCTTTACCACATTGATTACATTCATAAGGTTTCTCTCCAGTGTGTGTTCTTTTATGTCTTCGGAGAGTACTGGGTGTTGCAAAGGCTTTACCACATTGGTTACATTCATAAGGTTTTTCTCCAGTGTGTGTTCTCTTATGATATTGGAGAGATCTAGCTTCTGAATAGGCTTTACCACATTGATTACATTCATAAGGTTTCTCTCCTGTGTGTGTTCTTTTATGTCTTCGGAGCGTACTGGGTGTTGGAAAGGCCTTACCACATTGATTACATTCATAAGGTTTCTCTCCAGTGTGTGTTCTTTTATGTATTTGGAGGTGACTGCGAGTTGCAAAGGATTTACCACATTGATGACATTCATAAGGTTTCTCTCCAGTATGTATTATTTTATGATATTTGAGTTCACTGTGACCTGCAAAGGCTTTACCGCACTGATTACATTCATAAGGTTTCTCTCCAGTGTGTGTTCTTTTATGTCTTCGGAGAGTACTGGGTGTTGCAAAGGCTTTACCACATTGATTACATTCATAAGGTTTCTCTCCAGTGTGTGTTCTTTTATGTCCTCGGAGAGTATTGGGTGTTTCAAAGGTTTTACCACATTGATTACATTCATAAGGTTTCTCTCCAGTATGTGTTCTCTTATGATATTGGAGAGATCTAGCTTCTGAATAGGCTTTACCACATTGATTACATTCATAAGGTTTCTCTCCAGTATGTGTTCTTTTATGTCTTCGGACAGTACTGGGTCTTGCAAACGCTCTACCACATTGATAACATTCATAGGATATCTCACCACTATGAATTCTTACATGCCTGCAATGATAATTGGCACATGTGAAAGCAATCCCACATTCATTACCCTAATCAATCAATCATTTAATCAATATGAATTAATTTATAGTTTGGTTTAATAGTAAGGAAGAATCAGATATTAAGCTTGTTTTTTTTTGTTTTGTGGTTTTTTATTTTGTTTTGTTTTTCAAGACAGGGTTTCTCTGTGTAGCCCTGGCTGCCGTGGAACTCACCCTGTAGACCAAGCTGGCCTCAAACTCAGAAATCCACCTTCCTCTGCCTCCCAAATACTGGGATTAATGGCATGTGTCACCACTGCCCAGCAGATATTACACTGTAATCATTTTCCATGTTCAT
>JADRCH010006580.1:0-32777 GCA_019843965.1 Rhynchomys soricoides
AGATGCTTGTTAATGGAAATAGCAAACATCTTTGTTTCTTTTCTTATTTATAATTTATTCAGATTTCCTAAGTTAATCTTTCTAGATAGTAGATCATAAATATTCACTGAAGCATTAACTTGAAGAGAAAAAAAAAAGATGGGGAGTAGATGGAAGTTTTTATGATTTAAAACCAGTAAGAAGATTCAAACTACAGTAAAATGAAAATAAACACATGTCCAATAAAATGTTGTGAAGTAGCAGCTAATATAACAGGTTGGGAAGAAAAATGTCACCTGGTTATTAATGATCATATTTATTCCAGTTTTACTTCTGTGTATGACATCATGACTGAAAACACTTTGACTATACCTTAAATCTTGCATACATATGTGTTGCATGTACTCTAAAAATGCAGTGAACCCTCTGAATCCACCAAAAAAACCAGAATGAATAATCTATATACAAAATGTAAATATGTACTTGCAATGGCCCATTTGTGTCAATTCTTCCCAAGTTGAGGTTGTAGATATTTATATTCACATACTCTCTCTGTGTATGTGTTATCTTTAAAAAGTTATTTATTTCATATCTACTATCTTTCCAAATAGACTGTAAACAATCTAAGGAGTCTCATGGCATAAAAGCAGAATAGTAAATCCTCAACTTTTACTCTGTTATTCACTTTATTTTTCCCTTAACTTTATCATTGACGTATCAAAAATATTATATTAATTCTATGTAGCTAATAACCGATGGAAAATTATTTTTAATGTTTCTTGTTTCAAATTATTTGATTCTTTAATAAACAGAAATACCAACTCTCTATTTTACCTGGTTTGATGTAAGTCAGCTTTTTCTTACTGAATTTTAAATTTATCAACTCCCTATTTCCTTCTAAAACTATCCTTTCATATATTTGAAAATGTTTATTAAGCTTGATTGGCTTCATTTGTTGTGGATTAATACCCTGAATTATTTTATTTTCCTCAGATGAAGTAATTTGCTACCCTTCATTTTTTGCAGTTGACCATCTCTAGATGCTTCCTAGTTTATTCAGTACAATTGTTTTTTGTTTTTTTTTTTGGTTTATTGTTTTTTTTTTTTTATAAATGAAAGGATTTAAGTATTATCTCTTGAAAGGTTTTGAAGAGAACAGTAGATAATCAACCAAGCCTCCCATCAGAGGCCATCTTCCTTCTGAATAACTGTAATAATGATTTTTTTCGAGACTTAAAGTTTACCTGCATGCCCATGGTCATAGAGATGGTCCTGGTTAAACCAAGTGAGCCACAAAAGAAAACAAAGACATGAATGGGAAAAAAAGACTTAAAGGTTCAAAAGGAGTAGGGATGCACTATGTACATCTAGGAATTGTCAAAGAAAAAATTTAATAATTTTTTTATTTAAAAATTCCATTTACCTATCAGGAAAACATGTACAAAGATCTTAAATGTAAACAGAGTGAATGACCCAGAAGAATACAGACCCCCTGTAACTCTAGACAATCTATTAAACATCTCAGTATAGACATTTTGCATCTACTATGATGACCCATCTAGCAGCTAAATATCACCGAGTGACCATGATAATGCCCTGTAGAGAAAGTTGATCTATTTGTAAATAGAGTGCACAGCTGGTAAAATTGATGATTCCCTTTCTCCTCTGGGAGGCTACACAATACCTTTTTTAATAACAATAAATATATTACATTCACACAAATGTGCATTTAACAACTTTTAAAATATTTTCACAAATATAATTCTTAACAATGCTCAAAGTTATTTCTCAGTCTCTCAAAATTGTCCCAAGAATGTCTAGACAAGAGATATCTACATTTTCCAACAAGAACACTAGGCACTAGATTATTTCAAAGCTACAAAACTGCTTGTTTTTATTTCTGGAGCTCCTATTCAGAGTATACTGGTCAAAAGTATCTCACTTGTTTCTACAACATTTTCTAGGTTCTAAAAATATAGTCAACAGATTGGAAGCTTCCACCTCATTTTTTTTCTTGATTTCTCTATATTCGACAACTACATCATGAGGTGTCATCAACAATAGAAACTCATTATGTAGTTTTGGTAGACAACCTGAACCCGTGGCAATAGAAAATATTGTTTGATGTTGGGGACCTCAAGAACCTCTTTGAATAAGAGCTTTGTATTAGATTCTTTTTTATTGTTGTGCTAAAAATGCCATGAACAAGGCAACTTATAGAAGGAATAGCATTACAGCAGAACACCTGGCAAAAAGCAATAGGCATCATGGCTAAAGAATGCAAAGAATTCATGTTTTTTAAATCATAAGCTCAAAGCAGAGCAGAAACTAGGAATAGTGGAAAATTTTAACTCTTGACTCTAGTGACATACTTCCTCCACAAAGGCCACATTTCCTAACTAGCCCAAATAAGACCAACTATTAAAAGCAATTACTCAAATATCTGAACTTATAGGGGACACCACTATTAAAACTACCATAACTCCTAAGAAAATATCTCATCAATAATATTTTCATTTACTAATCCATAAGGTTGTTAATTTTTTCCTAGCTATGAAGAATAACTCTTCTTGAGTACTATAATTGTGATTATGACTATAACAACTTAGGATTGTACAGGGTTTAATTACTATATTGGCAAGAAGTTCCAAATATTTCTATATAGACAGACTTGGAGAATTTGAGGATATCACAGATCCTTTGGATGCACTAAGAAAGACCAAATAGTCAAAAAGCAATTTCTCCTTTTATGGCAGTTTATGCTATTTTCTTCCTGGAGTGCTGAGCTTCAATTTAAGAAATACAGATGCAACAAACTATATTGTATATATAGATTTAAAACAAGTTTTCATACAATAATATACATAAGATCACTATTTCATCCTGTTCTTAACAACAACAACAAAAAAGCCAAGTGACTTGTACTGTATCTTTACATAAAGTACTGTATTCCTTTACAGTTTTTTTTTTTTATAAAACTAAGGCTGTTGGGTCTGTAGAGATGGCTCAATAGTTAGAATTTCTGCTCTTACAGAGATGCCGAGTTCAATTCCCAGGACTCTTCTCAGTAAGTTCACCTGCAGAGTCTCCAAAACCTTCTTCTTGACTCTGTGAATCCCTACACACAAGAGCATTTGGAATTAATTAATTAAAAATAATGTTGTAGTTATATGATGGAATTCATTAAATGCATGTAAGAAGGAAGGTATCAACATATTATACTCTTTATGTAACTATATTAAAAATCAGTACCATTTGTTGAAAATGCTGTCTTTTTTCCACTGTATGGTTTTAGCGCATTTGTGAAAGATCAAGTGACCATATGTGTGTGGATTCATATCTGGGTCTTCGATTCTATTCCTTTGATATACCTGCCTATCTCTGTACCAACACCATACAGGTTTTAACACTATTTCTCTGTAATACAGATTGAGGTCAGGGATGGTGAGCTCACCAGAAGTTCTTTTATTGTTGAGAATAGTTTTTGCTATCTTGTTTTGTTTTTTGTTATTCCAATAAGTTTGCAAATTGCTCTTTCTAACTCTATGATGAACTAAGTTGGAAATTTGTTGGGAATTGCATTGAACCTGTATTTTGCTTTTGGTAAGATTGTCATTGTTACTATATTTATCCTGCCAATCCATGAGCACGGGAGATCTTTCTGTCTTGTGAGAGCTTCGATTTCTTTCTTCAGAGACTTGAAGTTCTTGTCATACAAATATTTCACTTGCTTGGATAGAATCACACCAAGGTATTTTATATTATTTGTGACTATTGTGAAAGATGTCATTTCCATAATTTCTTTCTCAACCTGTTTATCCTTTGAGTAGAGGAAGGTTAGTGTTTTGTTTGAGTTAATTTTATATCCAGCCACTTTGCTGAAGTTGCTTATCAGCTTTAGGAGTTCTCTGGTGGAATTTTTGGGGTCACTTAAATATACTATCATATCATCTGCAAATAGTGATATTTTTTCTTCCTTTCAAATTTGTATCCATTTAACCTCCTTTGTTGTGTAATTGTTCTGGCTAGGACCTTGAGTACTATATTGAATAGGTAGGGAGAGGGTGGGCAGCCTTTTCTAATCCCTGATTTTAGTGGGGCTGCTTCAAGTTTCCCTCCATTTAGTTTGATGTTGACTGCTGGTTTGCTGTATATTGCTTTTACTATGTTTAGTTATGGGCCTAGAATTCCTGATATTTCTAAGACATATACCAAGAAGGGGTGTTGAATTTTGTCAAATGCTTTCTCAGCATATAATGTGATGATCAAGTTTTTTTTTTTCTTTGAGTTTGTTTATATAGTAGATTAGGTTGATAGATTTCCATATATTGAACCATCCTTGCATTCCTGGGATAAACTTACTTGATCATGGTAGATGATTGTTTTGAAGTGTTCTTGGATTCGGTTTGCGATAATTTTGTTGAGTATATTTACATTTATATTTATTAGAAAAATTGGTCTGAAGTTTTCTTTCCTTGTTGGGTCTTTGTGTGGTTTATGTATAAGGGTAATTGTGGCTTCATAGAACAAATTGAGCACATAGGCACAGGGAAAATTTTTCTGAACAGAACACCAATGGCTTATACTCTAAGATCAAGAAATGAGACCTCATGAAATTGTCAAGCTTCTGTAAGGCAAAGAACACTGTCAATAGGAGAAAACAGCAACCAACAGAGTGAAAACTTTACCAATCTTACATCCAATAGAGTGCTAATATCCAATATATACAAAGATCTCAAGAAGTTTGACTCCAGACAGTAAAATAACCCTATTAAAAAATGGGGTACAGAGCTAAACAAATAATTCTAGACTGAGGAAACTCAAATGGACAAGAAGCACCTAAAGAAATGTTCAACATCATTAGTCATCAGGGAAATACAAATAAAAATAAACCTGAGATTCCAACTCACACCAGTCAGAATGGCTAAGATCAAAAACTCAGGTGACAGCAGATGCTGGTGAGGCTGTGGAGAAAGAGGAACACTCCTCCATTGTTGGTGGGATTGCAAGCTGGTACAACAAATCTGGAAATCAATCAGTGGTTCCTCAGAAAATTGGACATAGTATTTCCTGAGGACCCAGCCTATACCCCAAAGATGCTCCAACATATAAAAAAGACACATGTTCCACCATGTTCATAGCAGCCTTATTTATAGTAGCCAGAAGCTGGAAAGAACCCAGATGTCTTTCAAGAGAGGAATGGATACAGAAAATGTGGTACATTTACACAATGAAGTACTACTCAGCTATTAAAAACAATGTCTTCAAAAAATTCTTAGGCAAATGGATGGGACTAAAAAATATCATTCTGTGAGGCAACCCAGTCACAAAAGAACACACAAGGTATGCACTCACCAATAAGTGGATATTAATGCAGAAGGTTGGAATACCCAAGATATAATTCACAGACCACATGAAGGTCAAGAAGGAAGACCAAAGTATGGTTGCTTCAGTCCTACCTAGAAAGGGTAAGAAAATACTCATGGGAAAAAATATGGAGACAAAGTGGAGCAGAGACTGAAAGAAAGGCCATCAAGGGACTGCCCCACATGGGGACCCATCCCATATACAGTCACCAAAACAGACACTGTTTTGGATGCCAAGAAGTGCTTGCTGACAGGAGCCTGATATATCTGGCACCTGTGAGGCTCTGCCAGAGCCTGACATATACAGAGGTGGATGCGTACAGCCAACCATTGTACTCATCATGGAGTCTACAATGGAGGATTTAAAGAAAGGACTGAGCGAGCTGAAAGGGTTTGCAACCCCATAGAAAGAATGACAATACCAACCAACCAGAGCTTTCAGGGTCTAAATCACCAACCAAGAAGTTCACATGGAGGGACCCATGGCTCCAGCCACATATGTAGCAAAGGATGGCCTTTTGGGCATCAATTAGAGAAGAGGCCCTTGGTCCTGTGAAGGCTTGATGCCCCTGTAAAAGGGAATATGAGGGCAGAGAGGCAGGAATGGTTTGGTGGGTGCGAGCACACCATCATAAAAGCAGGTGGAGGGAGAATGGGATAGGAGATTTCTGGGATGGGGAATAGGGAAATGGGATAACATTTGAAACATAAGTAAAGAAAATATCTAGCAAATTAAAAAAAAAAATGAAAAGAAAAAAAATCACCCTGAGTGAGTCCAAAATACAAGTAAGGTAAAGTAAGGTATGTATTCTTCATATGTGGATGTTAGCATTTAAGCCGTTAGTAGATATGCCGCAATCCATATATCCACAGAGATTATAGAATAAGAGACTGGGTGGGAGAGGAGAGGTTCTTCCAAGGAAGCTAAAATAAGATATATTATTAAGCAAAGTGGGGGTGAATGGAGTGTGAGGATTAAATGGAGAAGTTGGAAGAGACAGACAGGGTAAGTGAAGGAATACACAGAGGAATGACTAACAATAAGGGCTGTTTGAAGAGACATTTGAAATGTACTAGTGCAGAAGTTTCTTAAACTATATACATATGTAAAATAACATAAATGGGGTCACCTAAAAAGGGGAAGAAAATGCCCCAACTAGAAATTTTTCTCCACTAAGTAAAACCTCCATTACTATAAGTAATGGGTTATATCTACTTTAGTCATTGGCTATAAAAGGCCACCATGGAAAACCCCAAACAACTGAGCTTATTATGAAACCTATTGGTTGCTCTTCTCAAATTGATAGTATGTCCCTATTATTGAAAATAACACTTACATGTTGCCCTGAACTCGGAGAAGTTGAGCTAGTGCCTAAATAGAATCTTCACCCTTACTGACTAGTATTCACGGTACTAGAAGGCACTTTGCTTGCTATCAGAGGAGGAAAAAGTTACCAACCAAGCCAGTGGCAAAACCTGTGATCTAAAACCATGACTTACCTGTATAATAAGCACGTGCAATAAGTGGCACAAACACTGTGAGAGTACTTAACGACTATGTGATTAGATTTAAGACCCACTCCATGAAATAAAACCCATTCCTGGTACTATGCAGGTGGCCAACAACCTAAGACTAGATTAGGCCATGGGCTATGGTGAAAACCAAATATTGATGTTCTGCTAAAGGAGCATAGCAATAAAATGCCATCAACATTCTGCTATACCCATAAATCAGTGTTCCACTCAACAAATTTCAGAGAAGCTTCCTCTTGTAGAAGATAGGAAGTAAAACAGAATACTACAACTGGACAATGAGCAGAGAGTGAAAGACTTTGGAATAATCAGTCCTAAATGAAATGTCAACCTCAAATCTTCCCCTCAGTGCTAAAGGAGCTATACAGCAAAAGAGGCAGAAAAACTATAAAGGATAAAAGGGATGGATGACCCCAAGAAAACAGTATCTTCTAGACAAAATGGTATTGAAGCACATATGAACTCATAGACTGTGGCAGTATGCAAAGGGTCTACACAGGATTAATCAAGACAGGGTCCCAGAACTGAGAGAAGAAAATAGATACAAACTCCCATCCCTAACCAAGATGTTATCCCCAATTGATGTCTGCTAACAAAATAAAATTAATCTCCTCTAATGGAGTCTCACTGGGTATATTAACCATTCTTAAGGGTAGGCCCCATGCCCAAAGGTAGATACTCAACAGAAAATAAACTTTACAGCATTTTTATAGAAAAATATTTTAAAAATCAGTATTCTTATTCCATCTACATGGGCCTTAAAACACATTTAATGCTTACTTATTAAGATATCTTATTTTAGGACTCCCAAAACACGATCTAAATGAGAGGTGGGCAAAGTCATTGCAGTTATTTCTCTAATCAATGAATAAGAATCAATTCTAGAATGATCTTCCACTAGGATTAATCCTCCCCATTTTCACTCCATGAAAATCATGGCTTGTTTCCTGTGTTTCAACTCTCTGAAGTCAAGAAGTAAAAAGTTTAATAGTTATGGATTTGACTATTGGGAAAATGTTCTAATTTATGTCATCATAACTACAAACACATATTCATTGTAGATGATTCTAATACAAGATTAGTTTTTCACTTTTGTTATAGAAGCTGAGGTTGATATCTATATTTATTTCCTATTTTAAAGAAATGAAAATAAAAAGAATATTTTATAAGCATGTACATGCATACATGGGAGATGGCAAGAACTGTTTGCTGTGAATTTCTTGGCATATCAGTCTACTTTACAATTGTGGTATATGTCTACTCAAGAATATTTTGAAGAGAATAGAGTGTCCCAACTAACACATCTAAAGCCATACTTTCAGAGTCAGGGCCACCAGAGTAAGCCAACCCAGAACAGGAAGACATGGATAAAGACCAAATTTCAGTCTATTGTTTCTGGGGGGAAAATGGGTATCTTTTATGTGTTGGAAAGTATACACATAGCTTAAGGATTTTTTAGCCTGAAATATTAATTAAAGGTAGTTACATTGAGTCATTGATGTCAGAAGAGAGAACATGGTTGAAAATGAGTCAATTTATGAACTTCACTGAATCAATTTATATTTTTAATAACCCTTGAACTTCAAAACCATATTTGTGAATAAATTCATTGGCCAAAGAAAACACATTGGACCAGATATAATGTTTCAGGAGTCAGGGATGGCTGAAAGATTCTTTGCCAGGGGGGTTCTTTGATGCTTGTGATACTTGAGATAATATGCTGAAGCCTGTACTTCATTTTGTATGTTTCTTTAAAGGTGAATATGTTTGTATAAATAAACATGTAAGTTAAAGAAAAATATATGACAGCTGACAGATTTCATCATATTAAATATCAACAATACAAAAACAGATATGGACATTCAGATGAAACTAGTGTTCATGATTCTAAAGAAGGCCAGTTTACCCCTAAGGCCCTTTATTTGCCAGCTATTTTTTTCTTCATTATATAAAACTTGTAACTTAAGACTAATTTTTAGTTAGTTGCTATTTACCACTATAATATGCATTTTTCCTCATTTTTATTCTGTCAAGTGCCAAACGGTCTGATGGAAATGCAGGTGATTTGAGTACCTTATGACATGGATTCACTGGATTATATTTCTTTGGCTATTATTCACCTCTACAGAAAGTCATTCCTAGATATCCTATTTAAGAAGGGCTACCATGTTTAAAAACAAAAAAGAACATGTAAGAAAGAAGTCTTCCTGTCATCTGAACATGTTTGATGAAGTTTAGCATTAAAGAACTGAAAATAGATACAAAGGGAAACAATTCAAAATGTCTACATTTTGGGGAAATTCTTCTATTGATTAGCCAAAGTTGAAATCCATTCTATTAAAAAATAATCTTGCCAGGCAGTAGTGGTGCAAGCCTTTAATCCTAGCACGCCGGAGGCAGAGGCAGGCAGATTTGTGAGCCTTGTCTACAGAGTGAGTTCCAGGACAGCCAGGGCTATACAGAGAAACCCTGTCTCAAAAAACCAAAATAAATAAGTAAATAAATAAATAAATAAATAATCTTGATAAAACACTATAAACCATGTATGTACCATGATTTTTCATGTTTAGGGAAAGACATGAATAAAACCCTTTATCTAAACTTCTGTTAATAGTTACAGGGGTACAAATAATATATTACTATAAGACTTATTATTGGTAGAAAATTTGCATATATTATGCATCAATGCATTAGATTGTGTCTTAATGTATACTTTCTGATGAAATAACAAAATGCCACCACTTTTTGTGATACATTCTTGGAGATCTAACTGAAAATGTATATTGAAAGTACTGAATTCTTATAAGAGAACAAAAAAAAGAGTAAATCAAGTGTCAGTCATATGGGCTGACATGTTAAAATCAGATGAGCACACATAAAGTGATAATCCTTGATTTTTAAAATATTACATGAATTTTTACCTGTAAAAATAATTTGATTACAGATTAATTCAAAACAATGTAGCGATAACTTTTAAAAAGCATTTGAATTGCTCATCTGTGGCTTGTTCTTTCATATCAACATAACATTTAACAAAATTCATCTATATCCATTATAGACTCCATGTACTAAATACTATGAAGTTTATGAAATTGGAGAGGAAAGGTCACAGAACCACCTCAATGCAGTTCATACTAGCTTTACAAACTTATTAAACTTACTGTAGACCAATTATCCTTTGCCTGTAGTGTGGAAACATTTTTTCATTTTATCTGTCTCTATTGAGAGTGTGGTTCAGTGTTCATGACAAGTACCTGTGCTCATCAAGTTGATGGGTTAAAAAGTAAAATGTTAAAAATAGTTTATTGCATTTACTTCCTGAATTATTTTTTTCAAAACTTTAACCTGTATTTATTTTTTATAGATTTTAAATTATTCCTGGTTCATTTCTTATTATAAAACGATTAAGAGGCTGGAGAGATGGCTCAGCTGTTAAGAACAGTTGTTGTTCTTGCAAGTACATGGGATCAGTTTCCAGCACTCACATGGTGCTATAACTCTATCTGTAATTCCAGTTGCAAGGGATCCAATACATTTCTCTCGGTACCTTAGGCACAAATCATGTACGTGTTAACATATGTATATTCAGACAAGGCACTCATACACCTAAAATAAATGAATCTAAACAAATTAAAATTTACCTCAATCGCTCAGTACAAAATGTCAAAAGGAGTGAAAATAAAATGTTTTATTATTTGTAAATGTTTACAAATAATAAAATGTTGATAATGAATTTTTATAAAATTCTTCATGGAATTTCCCAACAACAAGTATGTTTGTCTTTTGAATATATTGAAGATAATCTAAGCTTATCCAAAGTGACATTATATAAAAAAATATATTTTACTATAAGAATATAGTGATCATTTTATATAAGATTGATGTCGAGCTATCTCTTATTCTTAACTATTACTATTATACAGAAAGCTGCAAAAATGATAAATGACATTCTGATATATAAGTATATTGCTGGAAGAAATGGTCTGCAAAGGGCTCACCCAGTAGAATTTCTTTAAGGTATTTATCATGATCCAGGTCTGGAAACACAGTGTTTTCCATGTTTCTGTGCCATCAGATTTAGAGATGGTAGTCTATGTGATGAAATCCCCAGGATATTTCAAAGTAAACCTGAACACTCACCTTTTAATTTACCACGAGAAAACAACTGTCAACATGACTAGAGAGGCAGTTCACCTGAACCAGTACATTCTTTCCTTGTGGAAAATATCAAAAGGAAGTCAACTATAATTAGAAAATCCTAGTGAGCAAGTGAGCTGAATGATTCAAATACAATAGTCCCAAGCATTTATGCCTCTTGCTATGTCAGCTCCTATCAGGATCTGTGAACCTCCTATAAATCAATGTTAAATGAAAGAAAAATTCTCTATGAGTTGTGACTGACAGAAAGACTAGATGTTAAAGCATTGTTGGCTTTTGCTCTCTAAGCTAGAAAATGTGGAGACAGAATTCTGACTTAGAAATGTTAGTATCACTGCATAGCAAAAGATTTAAAAGGAACATTCATATATCAATACTTAATATAAATTTTGGACTTTGAGGTAGGTTAATTAGCAGTTTCATAAATAGGAGATTCATGATTTGATTAAAATAGTTCATAAGAAAGAATTTGCTCATATTACATATTAATCAAATTCTAGGTATGTAAAGGAACTTAGATAAGGAGACATGGTAATCTTACTTTAACAAAATCCATCAACAAACACAATGATCTTATACTTGGATTACTCATTTATAATGATTTTGACATGTGTTTTCATCATAGAAAAACTAAATGAAACAATATTTTCATTTATTTAACATCTATAAGCTATGAACAGAAAATTATTTGGTGAAACCAACAAAGATAATAAATCAAGTCTATATATAAATCCAATATTGTTGGACTACTGTGATTGTTAATTTTAGGTGTCCATTTAACTGATATAGCAAATTTTCTGGATGTTTCTATAAAAATGCTTCTAGAGAAGACTAGCATTTGTATTAGTTGATTGAGTGAAAAAAAAGTTTCAGTGTGAACAAGCTCCATTGGGTCAAGAAGCTAGATATAACAAAAATAGAAAAACTCTCTCTCTTGACCCCCAACACCTGCCACACAGATGAGATAGCCTTCTCCTCCTCTTGACTCTCACTCAGAACCTAGGTTCTCTGGTCTTTGTTCTCCAGTACTTACTCACTAGGTTTTCAGGATTACATCTTGGGGTTGAGCATTATATGACTAATTTTACATGTTCTAACACCCAGATTTCAAGAACCATGCTACCAGTCTCCAGCTTTCATATGGCTAATTATAGAATTTATTAGACTCCATAATTTTTGACCAATTCCTCTGAGATCTATCTATCTATCTATCTATCTACCTATCTATCTATAGATTTTTTTGTTATGCAGGAATTAATATTCTTATGAGAAAGTTTATTTTATTCACAGTGCTGAGGTTTCAAGTACACAGTACCAATATAAGACCAGTTTTGGTAAGGACCCTAAAGGCATTGTCACATCATTCTTTGTTGCCATGGTGACAACCTTCAAGGAAGCAAAGAATCTCACATCTCAAACAGTAAGCTGGACAGTGAGAGAAAGAAATCAAGGGGACTTGGAGGGTGGAAAAAAGACACGCCAGTAACAGACTAGAGTCAGACTCACGCTTTCCCAGCAGCTTACTCTCTTGAGGACTTAGGACACTAGTATACTCATCTGAGTGTAGTACCCATAATGCTCTGCTAACTCTTCATTAGACCTATTTCTTTTCTTAGGATTTAAATTTAATTTTGATATGTTCATCTCTGTATGGAGATATGCCACATGTAAGTGCAATGTCCACAGATGCAAGGAAATTGTTGGATCTCCTGATGCTGGAGCTGCAGGCAGTTGGTTCCAGCACCTTCACTAGGTCCATTTCATAAAAGGCCCCATTATGTTAACATTGTAATGCTGATAAAATGGTTTCCAGGATAAAGTACTGTGTGGGATAAGCCACACACAAGCACTACTCATCAATATGTCATTAGTCCTATCTCCCTGGAAATCCCTTTTGAAGCCACTTATACTACTGACATTCTGTATTACAAGGAAATGATTATCTGAAATACATACATTTTTTAAATATCAATAAGTCATTTACCTTTCCCAGAACATGGGCTTTTATAGAAGGGATAAAACTGTCATATCTTGTCATAAAGTTTAACTTTGAACTCAAAGGAGTAAAGCTACATTTTACATTGTGTCTTTTGTCTGATTCCTCAAAAATTATGGCAGTCTAGTGAAAATGACAGAATCTTTTAATCAATACTAAAATATAAATCTGTTCTGGTTTCTTTGGCCTTTACTTTTATGGTGTACGCATGTGCCTCTCTCCATTTCTGTCTCTCTGTCTCTGTCTCTGTCTCTGTCTCTGTTGCTCTCTGTCTCTCTGTCTCCCTCATCCTGTGTGTGTGTCTGTGTGTGTGTGTGTGTGTGTGTGGTGCTAGGTAAGAAACTCAGTCAACACATGTGAACATGATCATTTGGTTGACACAGTGTGTTTTCTTTTAAGTTTCTGAACTACAAAGTTACTAATTCTCTGTTTTTGGTCAGTAACAATTTTGGGGGAGACATTGAATTCTCATTTTCATTAAACGTCCTCTAATGTTGGTGTTCATCATTGCATCTTATCTGTGACTAATATAGTGGTGTGTACTCAATAAGCAATTTTTCAATTTCATTTTCTTTGAATGCACATTATTTTGAATTCTACTAAAAGAAAGACTTCTTCCTTCTTCCTTTATTGTTTACTTACTTGGAGACTTATTTGTATCCAGGAATATTTGTGGATACTCATGATATTGTTTTATACAATAAATCTATTGATATGTTCTTTGTTTATTTGTTTATTTGAGACAGAGTTTCTCTGGTTAACCCTGGCTGTCCTGGAACTCACTCTAGACTGGGCTGCCCTTGAACTCCGTGATCTGCCTGGCTCTGCCTCTTATTTCTAGGATTAAAGAAGTGAGCCACCACTGCCAGCCCATTGTTGTGTTCTTATATTCTTTGTGAACATATTTAATTATGTTTCCTACTTAACAGATCCTTACAATTGATTATAGTGACTCTCTGTGGACTCTGTCTCTAGGTTCAGAGGCAGTTTAGCTTCTCCATTAGGACCCATTCAGCACCCTTCTCTTGTAGTCCATCTTTTACATCAGCCTCTGAAGCATAGAAACACTTTCTACCAGGGAACCAGAGTGGATAAACAGAGCTAAGACTCAGATCATGATTTTCATTATCCTTTCTGTCCTCCATTGCTATCTCTCTATTCACATCCCCAGCCCTGTAGCAAGCTTGCTTGTAGAGACTCCTCCTCCTATGTAAACTCCATTCACTGGAGATTCCAATTCTTTTTAGAAACCCTTGGACTTCCTAGTCCTTTTGTCCCTTTCTCTCAAAACATAGTTTGTGTCCTACTACAGCCTAATTGCAGTAGTCTTTTATCAGACACCTCCAATGCCCTGGGAATCCTGTTCTCTGTCTTCTTCTGTATCTTACCCCATCTCATTTCCTTTCTACCACCCACTGGCCTGCAGAAGCATTCTCTACAAATGTACCCAAAGCTGTGACACTTTCCTAATATCCAAAGAGAACAACAGATATAAACAAATGAAACACTAACACCAAAAAGAAAATATCAGATACCAACACCTAAATCATCATGGTAATTCAAGATGCCTCGAATCCAGCCCAAAACTACAATCATGAACAGCCAAAACAATATGATTTGACAAGAACCCAGTAACCTTACAATGGTTGGAATTAAATAATGCAGTACAGCTAAAGAATGAAACTAAGAGGGTATGAATAAATCCTTCAATGAAGTCCTTGAAATACAAAGAATTCTATGAAAACACAAAGAAATAATTGAATGTAATAATAAAAACAGATCAAGACATTAAAGTATAATAGAATCACTAATAAAAACTTCTCCAGATACAAGAAACCTACATAACACCAAAAAGACTGGAACACAAAGGCATAGGAATAAATAATTCTCGACTAATAAACCAAAAGGTGTGGAGGAAATCCATGCCATAAAAGAAAAAATAACCCAAGAATTGATAAACACTGTTCATTGATAACTCTCAATAATAATAGTTTCAATTTCCCAATTCCAATAAAATGAAACAGACTGGATTAGAAAACTGGCTCCATCTTTCTGCATCATTCAAGAAATATACCTCACTGTCAAGGATAAACATCACCTCAAGGTAAAATGATGGAAAATGTTACTTCAATCAAATGGCCCTAAAACACAAGCTGGTATAGCCATATTAGTATCTGACAAAATAGACTTCAAGCCAAAACAATCTAAAGTCATAAGGATGGCATCACATACTCATTAAAGGAAAAATCCACAAAAAGGAAATTACAATTCTTAACATCTATGCACCAAACCCAAGAACACTCAAGTTCATAAAAGAAACACATTTTCTACAGCTTAAATCACATATTGAGCCTTACACAGTGACAGCAGTTGACTACAATACCCAACTCTAGCCAATGAACAGATCATCTAGACAGAAAATAGAGAGGGAAAGGGAAAGAGGGAAAAGAGAAGAGGGAGAGGGAGAAAAAGAGGGAGAGGGAGAGGGAGAAGGAGACGGAGAAATAGAGAGTATTTTGGAGTTAAATAAAATCATAAATCAGATAAACCTAGTAGATATTTAAAAAAAATTTCACCTAAATACATATGTATAGACATTCTCAGCAGCTCATGGCCTTCTCCAAAACTGACCACACACATTGACAGAATGCAAATCTCAACAGTTAAAAAAAAAGTAAAATATCACACTAAATGCTATCTGACCACCAAGCATGGAATTAAAGCCGGATATCCAAAACCACAGAAATAACAGAAAGTTTACAAACTGATATAATCTGATCAACACATACTGAATAAAAAGTGGGTCAAGAAAGAAATTAAAGGCTTTCTAGAATTGAATAAGCATGAAAACACAACATACTCAAAAGTATGGGAAAGTTCAGAGCACTAAGTATTTACCAATTTACCTAAAAAAAAAAAAAAAAAAGTGAGAGCTTTCATTCACAATTTAGCAACACAGAAGAACTAACACTCAAAAGACTAGATATCAAAAATAAATAAATAAATAAATAAATAAATAAATAAATAAATAAAATCTTGGCTAAAGTTAATAAAATAAAAATGAAGAAAAAACTAAAAGTATAAATAGAAAATATCCAAACTAATAAATTTAGAGATGAAAGGGGGACATCACAAGATATACCAAAGAAATCCAGAGAATATTAAGGACAGCTCTTGAAATCTGTATTTTATCAAACTGAAAAACCTAGAAATGAATGGGTTTCTTGATATATATGCTCTATAAAAGTTAAATCAAGATCAGATTAGCAATTTATTCATATCTATAACCCCTGGTTTAAAAAAAAGTAGTAATTAAAATGGAGAGGCGTTATGGAATGTGGAACCGTCAGAGGGTGAACTGGGGTGGGGTGAGTGATAAATCTTGGGATGTAAATAAATAAATAAACAAAAGACAAAAATTCTCCCCAGCACCACCCCACAAAACACACAGGAACAGATGGGTTCAGGACAGAATTTTCCTACTTTCAAAGAAAAAAATTGTACCAATACTTCTCAAATTATTCTGAAAATAGAAACAAAATGTACATTGTGTCATTTTTATGAGGCCACTATTACCCTGATAACTAAATCACACAAAGATACAAGGAAAAAAATTACAAAACAGATTTCTTTTGAAAAAATGCAAAATTTCCCAATAAAATAATTGTAAGCCCAATCTAAGAATATCCAAAAGATTATATACCATGACCAAGTAGGCTTCATTCCAGAGATGCAGGCATGATGTTGAACATACATAAAATGATAAGTGTAATGCATCACATAAACAACTAAAAGATAAAAACCACATGATCATCTCATTAGGTGCAGAATAGGGATTTGAGAAAATCTGGTGTCACTTAGTGATAGAAGTCTTAGAGAGGATAAAGATACAAGGTACATACATCAACATAATAAAGGTAATTTGCAGCAAGCCCACACTCAAAATCAACCTAAATGGAGAGAAACCCAAAGTTTTTTTAACTAAAATCAGGAACAAAACAAGGTTGTTGTCTCTCCATATCCATTTAATATAGTACTTGAACTTGCAGCTAAAGCAATAAGGTAACTAAGCAAGATGAGGGTGATTCAAACAGGAGAAGAAGAAGTCAAAGTATTTTTATTTTCAGATGTCCCTACGAAATCCATCAAGAAACTTCTACAGTTGATATTACAGGTTTTGAAAAGTTGGAGGAAAAACTAGCTCAAAAATACTAGCCTTACTATCTACAAACTACAAGCAGACCAAGAAGATAGTATGGGAAACATTGCCTTTTATGTAGCCTCCAGAAATATCAAGATAATTCTAATTAATCAAGTAAAAGACTTATACCATAAAAGTTTTAACATATTGAAAAGACATCAACTGTTAGAAAAATTGTATATGTTCATGTATTAGTAGGATTGTTATAGTGAAAATAAGCATCTTATCAAAAACAATTGACAGATTCAGGACAATCCCCATCAAAATACGTAGACTATTCTTCACAGAAATTGAAAAAATTCAAGTAAAGATGGAAACACAAAAATTTAAGAATAACTAATAAAAATCCTGAATAATTAAATAACTGTTGGATGTATCACCATTTGCTATCACAAATTGTACTACAGAGTTATAGTAAGAAAAACAGCATGTACTGTGTGGAGAAAGCAAGCTGAGAAACAGAATGCATGCATCCATTCATTTTTCTCCACTCTACCTGTTTCAAATTCCTGATGCCTAATGTGATATCTAGAACTTTAAGACAAATAAATCTTTTCCTATTTTAAAAGAAAAAGTATGGTATTAGTACAAAAACAGACACATTAATGGAATCAAATTGAAAATCTAGTATCGACACACTTGCTTTTTTTTGTTTTATTTTTTTAATAAAAACAAAAACAGAAATACACACTCAGAACAAGACAGCATTTTCATCAAACAGTACTCATCAAACTGAATGATGCATAGACACACTTACTACTGTGCACAAAATTGAAATGCAACTGGATTAAGGATCTCAACATAAAACCAGACACACTGGACCAGATTGAAGAGAAAGTGTGGAATAGCCTTGACCTTACTGGCACAAGAAAATACTTTATGAACAGGATACTGATACTATAGACACTGAGATCACCAATAAATGGGATCCCATGAAACCAAGAGAAGTTTCTGAATATCAAAGGATAGCACCATACAGACAAAATGTTAGGTTACAGAATGGGAGAAGATCTATTCCAAACACTCATCTGATAGAGGGTTCATATCAAAGTATATAAATAACTTAGAAATCTACATAAGAAAATAAGTACCCCAGGGCTGGAGAGATGGCTCAGCAGTTAAGAGTGCTGACTATTCTTCCAGGGGTACTGAGTTCAATTCCTAGCAACCACATGGTGGCTCACAACCATCTGTAATGGGATCTGATGCCCACTTCTGGTGTGTCTGAGAACAGTAATGGTGTACTCACGTAGATAGAATAAAAACCTTAAAAAAAAAAAAAAAGAAAGAAAGAAAGAAAAGAAATACCTCAACTGACAATGGGGTATAGACAGTTCTCAAAGAATAAAACACAAATGGGTTAGGAACACGAAAAAAACGTTCCACATCCTTAGTTAACAAAGAAACACAGCTCAAAATTACTTTGAGATTTCATCTTTCACCTGTCAGAGTGGCTGAGATAAACAAAACAAATAAGAGCTCATGATGGTGAGATGGGGGGAAAAGGTAACACTTATTCATTGCAAACCCATATAGCTACTATGGAAATCAGTTTGCTGATTCCTCAGGAACCCAGGAGTAGGTTTCTCCCAAGATTCAGCTATACCACTCTTGGGCATATATCCAAAGGCCTCTCCATCCTTCAAGTCATGCTTTTCTGCCACTGATATACATTGCTTTTCTAGTCCTAATAATCAGAAATTAGAAACAGCCTAGATTAAATGTCTACTAACTGATGAATAAATAATGAAAATGTGATTCATCTAATAAGCAATGGAATAGCATTTATTAAAAGAAAAATATGAAATTTGAAGATAAATGGATAGAGCTGGAAAAAAAATTATCTTAAAATGAGGAAACCTAGAAACAAAAAGAAAAATATTGTATGTTTTTTTTTTTCTTTTATGTGGATGATAAGTTTTAAGCCTTTCTTAGGTATGCTACACTCCCTATAACCATAGAATTTTGGTATTGACTTAAGGATTAGGGAGCACTGGAAGATCTTCCAAGCAAAGGGAAATTTATTAACATAGATATGGAGAGAGATGGTGAAATAGAGTAATATGTTTAAATGGGAAGGAGGATGGAGGAGAGGAGTGGAAAAGAAAATATGTAGTGGGACAAGTAACACCTGAGGAACATTTAAAAGGCCATGTGGAATCCTCCTAATATAGAAGCTTTCTAAAGTATATAAATATAGTGAAGAAATCCAAATAGATTTACCAAAGCCTCAAGTAGATTTCTTTTGCCACAAAGTGAAACTCTTCCAGTGCCAGGAATGGGTTACATCTAGTTGAGTTGATGACCAAAGGAACCTATGTAAACCCCAAAGTATTTCCGGCTGTTGCCATGGCTACTATTTGCACTCCACAAACTGATAATAAGGACTTATTGCTGAGCCCAACACTTCCGTACTTTATTGAACTTGGAGAAGTGGAGATGGGTCTAACTAAAGGCTTCAGCCCTACTGGCTAGTTTCCATAGCACTCGAAGATCCTCTGCAGCTACTACAGAAGAAATACAGGCACCAAACCAGCTATAAACCTCTAAATCTCCAATGGTAGCATGCCTGTAAGACATGTTGGTGCAAGAGTGGCTGAAATATGGGAGTAATTGTATTTCAGGCACATTCCCTATAAAAACAAATACTTGCAGTGATTTGAATTAGAATGCCCCCCATTGTCTCACTGATTTGCATGCTTGGCCCAGAAAGAATGGCACTATTTGAAAAGATTAGGCAGTGTGATCTTGTTGGAGGAAATATGCCCAGAGGCGAACTTTGAGGTTTTCAAAAGCCCAAACCAGGTCTCAGTGGTTCTCTCTTCCTGCTCTCTGTGGATCCAGATGCTTCTCTAACACTAGGTCATCCTTCATGCTACCTGGCACCCCACCATGATAATGGGCTAAACCTCTGAAACTGTTAGCAAGCCCTGATTAAATGTTTTCTATTATAAAAGTTACCATGGCCATGTTGTTTCATCACAGCAATAGAACACTGACTACCAGAGACCTCATGCCTGACACAGCTCAGTTGGTCAAGAACCTGAGATAGGACATAGGACTAGGAGAAAAACAAATATTATGATTCTGCTTGGAAATCATAGCACTAAAATGACTCCTTATGATCTATATACGTAGATCACTGCCTTGCACAGCCAATATCTGAGAAACTTCCTTATGCAGTACATGGGAACTAACATGGAGATCCACAATTGCAAAATGTGCAGATTTTAGAACACTCAGTCTTAAGTGGGATGTCGTCATCAAAATTTTTCCCTCGGAGATCAGAGAGCTATATGGAAGTAGAGGTAACGGATTGTAAGAGATAGGGGTTATGGATGATACCAAGGAAATGGTATCCTTAATACACTACAGAACTGATACAAATATGAGCTCAGAGATTTTGACAGGTTCAAGCCAAACAGGGTCTCAGTGCTGAGAGTGGAAAGTGAACACTGGTTCCCACTGCTAACCATGAAACTATCTACAATTGACACCTGTTTGCAAAGAAAATATTTCTCCAGTGAAGTCTCACTGTGCACATTGAGGGTAGACTCCAATGACAAGAAGCAAATGATCAATACAAAATTATCTCAATGATATTGTTTAAAAAATTTTGTCACACATTGTTTCCATGGATATTTTGGTCTTGCTGGCCTTTTGCTCAAATATTATGGTTTCTGATTGAATGTTTTTATGGGGCTTTATTTTTGGTGTGTGTGTGGGGGGCTTTACCATTTTTCATTGGCTGGTTTTTGTTGTTATTTTGTTTTGGCTTGGTTTTTGCCTGTTTGTTTTCTGGAAAGCCAAAAGGTCATAAAGTTGAGTGGGTGTAAGGATTTGAGATGAATTGGCAAAGCAAAAACATGCAATGAAAATATATTGTATAAAATTTTATTTTTGTAAATATAATTTCTTATAAAAATTATAATTTTTATTTATTTTTAAAAGATTAAATTAAAAATGGCCACAATATATTTTTTTAAAGGGAAAAGGTTTTGGTTGTTTTGTTCTTATTTTTGTTTGTGTTTTTTGACATACATTACCTGTTCTAATTGTGTTCAAATTCAGAGGAAGAAGAGAAAGGTCAGTTCACTTCCTTTTTGAATCATCTTATACGTTTCTGTTTTCAGTGGCGTCATGGAATTTTCAAAACTAATTCAATATCTTTCTCTACCTCAGCCTTGGATTCATCCAATATTCTAAGGATCTCTCCTTTTTGTTGAAAACTGACATTTAAAACAAAAAGCTGGATTCTTCTGGGATATTCTTTACCTTCTTCTCAGGGCTTATCAATCAACCCATATTTTGAAATGTAATGCCTGGCTCTTTACTTGATGCCTGGTGTTGTAAACTCTATTTACTTTAATACATATAAAACCATGTAGTCAGTATTCTGCTATGCCTAGTTCCATCTTTAAACACTCATCCCTCCCACATAGAGTATTGAACCATGAAGAACATAAGCACGTCCATTCCAGAAACTGAGTTTTCTTTAGAAGTACCCAACATATTAAATTGCCTTTTTCTTCTATTTATTGTTTTTAAATTTAAAATTCCTGGTAATATTGTTACTTTTTTTGTGCGTATGACTCATTCTTCTAATGCCCGCTGCTACCACTTGAAATCATATACAACTACATGGAGAAAATGGAAACTCTCGCACAGCTTACATTTCTACTTCCTTTCAATACCAAGGAAACCTGTACTGTCTCTATATACACATGAGTGCAACATTCCTTTACACATGCATACATACCTTTACTCCTCCATACATTCCCTGTCTACTGTCTAACTCTCGAATTGCCTAAGGTTTGAATATTGTCACTTTTTAGAATTCACAGATTCACATTATACAGGATAATCTACTGTTTGTTGTACCTTAAATATTCAGTCATATTAGTCTGCCTTTATTCCCTCATTCATCCAAATAACACTTAAAAAGTTCAATAACCTTGTGTGTGTGTTTGTGTGTGTGTGCGTGTGATACTATGAACTGAATACACTTTAGGCAAGTATTTTTTCACTGAGCTTGTTTAATCTCACATTAAGAAAAAAATCTGATAGTTAGCTGTGAACATCTACATCTGTATTGGTCAGGATCTGGCAGAGCCTCTCAGAAGACAGCTGTATCACACTCCTGTCAGCAAGCACTTTGTAGTATCTGCCATAGTATCTGGGATTAGTGTGTGCATTGGCCTGAGCACAAGGACCCCAATGGAGGAGTTAGGGAAAAGACTGAAGGAACTGAAGGGGAGTTATCTGGCATCAATGGGAGGGGAGGTCCTTTGTCCTGTGAAGGCTGGTTGCTCCAGTGTAGGGGAATGCTATGCCCCAGAGTAGAGGAATGCTAGGGCAGTGAGGCAGGAGTAGGTAGATGGATGGGGGAGCTCTCTCATAGAAGCAGGGTAAGGGGAGATGGGATAGGGTGTTTGCAGAAGGGAAACCAGGAAAGGGAATAACTTTTGAAATGTAAATAAATAAAATACCCAATTAAAATAAAAAAGAAAAAATCCTCTATCATATATTGTTCTATTTCTACTCAAATTTTCCTGCACTATCCTAAACATTTTTTAAAATTCCAAGTGTTATGTAAAGAGTACATCTTTAAAATGTACATCTCCTCTCTCTTACTAATGCTCCATAGGCAGTAAGTAGCAACTACCACTTCTATTTCTGTTATGTTGTCTGTGTACAGTTTTCATTGTCTTTGACAGAGAGCATTCTGTGTCTGGTGAAATCAACTTTAGATGCAGCATTTGTCCAAAGAAGGAAAGACAAACTCCATCTTAAGGTAATTCTGTATGAGAAGTTAAATACACAACTGTGCACACATATTTGCTTTCACACATATTCAATGTTATTACTGTTACTTAGAAAACAGAACAATACAAGGATACAGCTTATTTGTTAAAGTAATCACTTTAGTGTAATTGTTTCCAACAAGGGATGATTTAAAGGCCATGAATATTTAGCAATATCTGCCAACATGCTTTATGTTCTCACTTGGTAGAACTTACTACTTGAACATAGTTTGTAGAAGCTTGGGATATTAATATCCTACAAGCAAAGAGTAGCAATAAAGAATAAAGCATTAAAGCATTATCTGGGGTAAAATGGTCATACAATTGTATCTAATAAATCTAGGTTTGTTTGTTTTTTAAGAAAATTTATATTGTACATTTTGAACAATCTCACTTTGAGTTGAACTAAAAAAGAATATTCTGGACACTGTTTCATCTCTTCCTCATTTTGTCTCCATTCAAAATCTGGTTCTTCTATCCCTTGACTTCTGTAATTGCACTCATCATGGTTCCCATAATTTCATGCATGTTACTCTTTATTCTCCTCATACCAATTCTTAATCTATTATACTTCCAGCCTCAAATCACTTTTGTCATATCCCATTTTCTTGTTCTTAGTTAAAAAATTTTGAAGGCAGCCAGGCAGTGGTGGCGCACGCCTTTAATCCCAGCACTTGGGAGGCAGAGGCAGGAGGATTTCTGAATTCGAGGCCAGCCTGGTCTACAGAGTGAGTTCCAGGTCAGCCAGGGCTACACAGAGAAACCCTGTCTCAAAAAAACAAAAAAAAAAAAAAATTGAAGGCATATTTAATTTTTAATCATGTGTATGTGTGTCTGTGTTTCTTCCATGTGGGTCCAGGCACCTGTGGAGACCAAAAAGAGTATATTGGCTCTTTGGGAGCCATAATTACATATGACTTTGAGCTGCCTGATGTTGCCTTGTGTGGGTCCTAGGAACTAAATTCTGATTCTCTGGGAGGGCAGGGAGCAAGCATTAACTGCTGTCCATCTCTACAGCCCCACAGCTCCTTTTTCCCTTGGAATCCTAGGCAACATTTTTTTTTTTTTATTTCTTGCCTGCTAAGCCACTACATTCACATTTGCTTCCACGACTGGTTTATTTATAGTATTATATTTATAGTATTACTCAGATTGTCCCAGGTCCCTTTATTCTCACTGCTACTGACAGGAAACACACTGCTTCACATAAATTCTGTCATGAGCTACATCTGATACTTCAAATGCCAATAATCACAAGTGCAGAACATTTATATTAGGACTCAGGTCTTCATATTTTATTTATTAGAAAAAATATTTTTAAGTATCTTAGATGCACCTCCAACTCACCATGAGAGTTTCATAAACTTTGTCTGTTAACTATTGTATTCAATAAGTCACATTTATTTTTCTTGCTACAGCAATTTAAAATTATCAGTATTCTTGATCAGAATAGTACTCTCTCTACACTCTTCATTTATGTCTGTTATATTGGTCCTTCTGGCTCTTGCCTTTCCATTTTCTATCTTATTCTCTTGATGAGTTTCCAACAATAAAATATTTTATTGTTTACCTATTACTTTTAAGGCAATTTTTTGTGATTTTATATTTTTGATATTATAATTACATAATTTTTCTCATCTCTTCCATTGCTCAAAATCTGCCCATGTACCTTGTACCTCCTCTTCTCTTCCAAATTATGCCTCATTTCATTTTACTGCTGTTACAGATGTATATACAGATGTGAGTTATTAATAAATACAGAAATACAACCTGCTTATTCAATATTATACTATCCCATACTATTGTGTATAGTGTTACTTCTTTGCATATTATGGATATGTTTTCATGGCTGGCCAATGAAAACTTGATCACCAATTAGTGTGCTCTTTTCTAGAGAAGAATACTTCTCCTGCTCTCAACATTATTCAGATGCTTGTAGCTTTTTGTCTGGGGTTAAGACCTCATGAGCTTTTCCCTGTACACATTAGCATGTTCACCGGTGCCATCCTTGTTCGGGTCATGTATGGTAGCCATATGGATGAGAATTCATGGGTATAGTCTCTCTAACACTTCTAGGAGAAAAAATTTCACAGAAAACTTCCTGTTTGACTGTCTCCTTTAATCATTCCACTCCCTCTTGTGCTTTAGGTACAGGAATTGGAATGTAGATATCCGTTAAGATAGGGTTCCCCAATTAATTCATTTTGATCGGTTGTTGTTTCCTGTAAAGTTTTCTGTCTGTTGCAAAAAACAGTTTCCTTGATGATAAATATTTAGAATATAATTAGAAATTATACTGGCTTAATAAAAAGGTGGTTGTAGGTCTTCCTTTAAGATTCATGATTTCATTATGTTTGAGCAGTTGGACAGGTTTCAAGGACCAGGCACAATTTCCTCTTGTTAAGTGAATTGTAATTCCAATTAGAAAATTGTTAACCACCAAGGTATGTGTTCTACTTCTGCCCTTGTAGGGTTATCATATCATACTGATCATTATTGTGATTCAAAAGCATCAGAAATGTGTAAGAATGTTAATTACTTCCTTGCCTTTGAAATTTTCATACCTATAGGTATAGCCATAAGGGAGTAGGAATTCAGATCAGATCTTCTGAGTGTTCTGATAGCTCTGTCTGAAGCAAGAGAGACTTAGTTTCCACCTCTGTGGGAAAACCAAGGACAATAACAAAAGCCTAATATTTGGGGAGTCTTCTTTGTCAGCCCTGATCAGCTACTCAAAAGAGGTTGTTTATGTCTTTTTTTCTTTTTGTTGTTGTTAGTGTATATCACTTGGGAAAAGCACTGTCAACTCAGATGGGGAATTTTTATTTAAACTATTTATAAGTATACACTGACTTACATGTATTATAGGTATTATAGGTAGATAATGACCTTTTCAGACATCTTGCTTATTATTTTACCCTCTTTTCTCCAATTCTAAATGCATATATTTAACATGAAAAGCCTTTTATTATTTCATGCATGCTTAATATTTAAACTTCTTTTGCACCAATGTTTATCTACATAGAACATCATGATATATCAAGTTGCTACAATAAGGAATGTTTATATTTCGCTATAGGTCTCAGTATGTACAATATCTCAAACTGTACATTCAATTAAGCTCACAACAACACATCTACAATTCCCCTATCCTTTCTTTGTTCTAATTTCATTCACCTAGCAGTGGCAAGGTCATAGAACAAGTGACACTTTCATATACTGCTGGCACAAGTCTAATTTGAGGCAAACATTTTGGGACTTTGTTAGGCAGTTTCCACTAAAGCTGAACAAATGTACACCTGTGACCTAACTGATCTCTCCATATATGTATATATATATATACTTGGACAGCAACTCCTCAAGGAGAACTTTTCTGACATACCACATCACCATCACAGTCTGGCTGTATCTCTGCTGAGTTCTTACACATTACAATGGTTTTTTTGGAAATGGTTCTTTCCATGTGTTCCTGCATACCTGCATACATCCGAAAAAGATGTGAAGATTGCAATGGGTGATTTCTCTCCCATTCTCTAGCACTCTTTATGGTGTTAAAAAGAGAAGACTGACAAACAATTTTATGTTTTTGGTTACTGACTAAAATTACTTCAATTGTTAGGAACTTGGGGTTGTTTTAATGTACTTTTATTTAATATGATCAGTGTATCTTTTAATTGTTCTTTTCTGGGTATAATATACAAACTTGTCATTCAAACTCATTGTTTGTGAGGCTGGTGAGGTGGCTTAGTCAGTAAAAGTGCCTGCTGTACATGCATGCATACCCAAATTCAGTATTATATCCCCCCAACAGAAAGCCATCTATAGAGGCACATACCTGTAACCCTAGTGCTGAGGTAGGGAGTAGAGTCATGTGGATCCTTGAAGTTCATTGACTAACAAGGCAGTGAACTTCTGGTTCACTGAGAGACCTTGTTTCAAAACAAAATGAAACAAAACAAAGCAACCCCCACCCAACCACACATAAAGCAAAACCAAAACCAAGATAGAGTACTAGCAATAAACAATCCTTAACATTTATCTATTGTCTCCACATGCATGTGCATATGCACACTAATAAGTATATCTTGCACACAAACACACACACACACACACACACATGAGAGGAGAGAGAGGGAGAGAGAGAGAGAGAGAGAGAGAGAGAGAGAGAGAGAGAGAGGAAAGTCCCTTGAATTTTATACAATATTATTTCTATTTTTATGTTCTCATTATCTTACATCTCAAGAATTTTTATTTTCAAATTCATATTTCAAAACCATGCTGATATTGCAGACATAAAAACATGTAGTTATTATTATACCATAAAAATTTCTATTACACTTTTAAAATGCCTTCTAGAATAAAAAAGTCCAAATATAGTACATTACCAAAACACTTACAAAAGATTTTAATTATAATCTTATCTTCCACATGCCTTCTTATACTGAAATACATAGTTACAGTAATAAAGAATTTTCTTTTGAAAATTGTCAATAAAAGATCTATGTAGGAAGATTTTAAATGTTTTATTGATTTTATTTTAGAGAACATGTAAGAGGTTAAATACAAGGCTTTATGATGAAGGAAAAATTGATATTTGTGTTTTGAAAAAAGAATTAGTAGTCTTAATTTTTAGCATCATTTTGATAAAATTTCCTTTTATACTTTTGTTGACTTCATTTTAAACCTATTTTTTTCAGTTGAAATCTTATAATTAAGAAACATGATTATAAAGAAAAATGTACATTATTTGGAATATTTTAATTTTAACAAATTTTACAATAGAAAACGTGCTTCAGAAATGTGAATTGGAATAATATCTGTAGTTAATGGGATGACAATAAAAATTTTCAGACAGCTTTTAATCGTCTTCCCTTTTCATTCCGATCAAAATTAGATGGCAAAAAGAATATACATATTGAAATTCTTAAAGCATAGATTCAGAGGTCTCACCATCATACAACTAGCTCAGAAAACACAATGTACTCTGAAATAATCTGAATGATCCAAATTGCTGGCCTTAATCAAATGAGTATGTTAAATTGTTAAGAGTATGCAGTGATGGTGCACGCCTTTAATCCCAGCACTTGGGAGGCAGAGATAGGCAGATATCTACAGAGTTAAAGCCTGGTCAGCCTGGTCTATAGAGTGAGTTCCAGGACAGCCAGGGCTATACAGAGAAACCCTATCTCGAAAAACCGAGAGAGAGAGAGAGAGAGAGAGAGAGAGAGAATTAGAAAAAGTAGTACTTAATCCTCCAAGAACAAGTCACACATCAAGGCCTATCAGCTATGATTTGTGAAAGTAGGTAGGAATCTATGGGGGAAGGTTATTGAATACATTTCTTTCTTATTCCAGACTTCTGGAGAACTGAAAGCAAATATTGAACTAACTTATATGAGTGAATTATGTATCTTCAAACATAACATATTAAGTTTATATTTTGAGCATACAGGGTATGCTCAAAATTTTGATATTTTTTTCAATCCTGAATCATTAGTCAGTCAAGTAGAAAATATTTGTGAAGCACCTCTTCTTTTATAAATTACTCAGGGGCAACTCTGTTTTATCTCTTTCCATGGAAAAGAAGGAACCATAAGTTTTCTAGGCAACAGAAATAAAAAAATGAATTCAACTTAAATAAAAGTCACACATTAAAGTATATCTTGAAGAGGAACAGGAAGTATCAACAAAATTCCTTAAGAGGTACCTATTATTTATATGAGTACATTGTAGCTGTCTTAAGACATACCAAAAGAGGGCATCAGATACCATTACAGATGGTTGTGAGCCACCATGTAGTTGCTGGGAATTGAACTCAGGACCTTTAGAAGAGCAGTAAGTGCTCTTAACCGCTGAGCCAGCTCTCCAACCCCGTTAGGAAAGTTTGAGAGACTGCAAAGGATTTTCAAGAGTGTCCTATACTTCACTTTATGATTTGCACTAATTTTCACATATGAATTTGGATGTCATAGTGTCCAGTCTTTGTATGGCTACAAGACCCAACTGAGACAGCAAGAGGATGAAGAAAAGTCAGTCTTATGGACACATAGAAAAGGTGAGATTGGGATTACTGATATAGAAACTAGTATTCCAGAAGCTCAACAAGTTTATTGGAGTTAAAGAATAAGGTGAAGTTATTGCATACAGGTGAATAATGAGGCAGAGTTTATGGTACATAGCTGTAACAAAGCAACAGGTTTAGCTAGTATCAGTAGGAGCATTCCATGTAGCAGCACAGTCTTTGGTCCATAACTCTGGAAGGAGAAAGCTATGGTGGACAATTCCCATATATAATGTGAACATCTGCATACAGTAACCCAGGAAGACTTTTCCATCTCCCAGATCCTGAGCCTATAAGGTCCTTGACAGGGCACATATTCACTCAGAACTTCACCAACAGCCTTTTTTGCTCCCTATCCAGAGCATTTGCTTTATCTAACAAAAAAAATTAGATTATTATATTTCTGTGTTAGAAATAGAATTTGAGTACAGGGAAGAAAAATGAGGCGATAAGAATGCCTTATGAACCATTTCAATACCTGTGAGGGATCTCTTTCTGGAAGTATTAAAGACTCTCTGTGGTTTTTGTCTCATCTCATTCACAGGTTCAGTCCCAGGGCCATGGTGTTAATGTCTTTGGAGGTAGTCCTGAGGCAATGCATTAAGGACCCTTTGACCAGGTCACTGTGGAGATCAATTCTCTGCTTAGACTGAACCTAAGATAACTTCTTTGTTTAACTACATGAAAATAAACCCTGTGGTGGACTCATGTTATTCCCTTTCACTCTTTCTATGCATTAGGTGTACCACTGTAAATACTAGCATACACGTTTTATTAGTAAAAATATCTAAAAAGGATATTTGAAAGTAGCACTCGTTTTAAGGAACAAAGTGTAGAAAGAGGTGTAAAAATTATATAAATAATTACTAACTAGAGAGTAACAAGGGCCATATTTAACTTAGTACTAATAAGACTTAAACTGGTTTAGTCTTGTAATACAAATAAGTAGAAAGTAGAGATTTGGAAAACTAAGAAGTAATGAGTATGTAATTTATTAGATAATAACTCTAGTATGTACACTTGAAGGGTTTCAAAAATGACAATTATACATCTGAAAGTGCTTGGCCACTGTTAAGTTCTACCTGTTTTATTCACATTCCCACTGTAACAATGTACCATTGGACAGACATGTTTTCCAGATTGAAGCAGTTATACTACTCCCATAGCCTTTGCTGGCTGAAGTCCACATGGCTGCTGTCTTAGGCTGATTTTACATGCTATCTATGTCTTCCTTCATCAGTTTTCCTGGCATCTGTACCTTTCTAGAGTTCCATTTGTAGCTTTGTCTTCACTCTCATAGCCCCAAGCATTTTTGTGTCAGTAGTTACTTTCAAGAATTTCTCCTGGCTTTCTTTTGATACCTTCATGACTCCTAAACACTAGAATTTTACAGCTAAAAGCATGTGGACAATGACTTTCTCTAGCATGAGATCCCTTCTAACACAGGTTGTCTTGGACAAGCAAAGCACTTCTCAAAGAATTCTTTGAAACTGTTGTTTACTTCTGTGAGTCTGCCAAACCCTGAGATTCATCTAACTTTCCTATTACTTCTAAGTATACTCCTCAGTTAGGTCATGTCTTTAAATCTTCTCCTTTTCTCAACAAAATGGAAAAAAAAATACTCCAAACACTGCTGTACCTCTTACTGATATTTTAATAGTTTCACCCACACCAAGTTTCAATGTTGTACTGCTTTGGCATTTCTTCTATCAGATATTCTAGTCTGTGACATTTTGTTTTGTTTTATTTGCTTTGTCAGGACAGGGTTTCTTTGAGCAACCTTGGCTCTGCTGGAACTAGCTGGCCTCAAACTTACAGAGATCTATTTGCCTCTCTGTCCTGTTAGTTACTGGTATTAAAGACGTGCACCACCACCACAAAAATAGTCTGTCACTTTTAAGATGGATATTTTTTAAAGTCACAAGTCATGAACAAAACAGTTATATTCTTTTGCTCAGTGTAACAAGGATGCCAAATTTCATTCCTGTCAGTATTATGTTATTTGAAAAATTTCCAGAATTTCTAAGCTGTGCTTACAGCAGTGTATACTTTATCCACCATGCTTTCTCAAAGGCTACCAAATTCCAGTCATAAACTAGATCCAAAGGTTCTTCCAAAGCCCAGAGAAATGGTTCAGCAGTCAAAAGTGGCACTTCTCTCCTAAAGAACTCCAATTTGATTTCAGAACACAAACAAATGCACAGAGCATCTTTCAATTTCAGCTTCAGAAGGTCCACTGTCTGCTTGTGACCTCAACAGGCAATTGTACTCCTGTGCTCAAATCCATGACCTCCTCTAACTCTGGCTTCAGGTGATTTGCTACCTTCTTGTGGTCTCACCCAGCATATGCACTCATGTGCACAAACCCAGGATCTCTTGTATTTCCAGCTTCATGAGCTAGGCTGCTTTCTTGTGGTATTGATGGACATTGCACTCATATGCACAAACCTCAGAATTCACATATGCATATAATGAAAAAAACTATTCTTAAAGATTCTTACCATCATTTCAGGTATTTTTCTAGGTTTCAGCCCATAATTAGCTGTTTCTAATGTATTGGGGAGTGGACCAAAGCAGCATATCATGGCTAGAAGCATACAAGAAAGCTATGCATTTCATTACTGGGAACAAAGGAGAGAAAGAAGAGAGCCTCATTCTTCTAGAAACCACATTGCCAAAGATTTAAAACTTTTCTATATACCCTAACACCTACCTAATAATACAAAATGGAGAATAAGTCTTTAATACAAGCATTTGAGGGTATAATCCATGTTCAATATGAGCTGATCAACAACACAAAATAGACTCCATAATTTTGCATGCTTATGTTGTTTTGTCTGGGGTTTTTTTTGTCTTTTGGGATTTTTTTATTTGTTTTTTCTTTTATTCTACTTTTCTCCTTTGAGAAAGAAAAATATGAAGTTGGGTAGGTTAGAGGTAGAGAGGATCTAGGAGAAGATGGGGAGGGAAAGAATATGATTATTGCATGAATTGTTTTTTAAAAACAATATTTTTTAAAGTCCAACATCAACAGGTATACAAAATATGCTTAAATTATTCTGAAATCTTAGCAGTGCCAATCAAAACTACAATGAAATTCCACTGACTATTGTAAAATTTTGGGGGTAAGACTTTTAGAGGAAAAAAACCACTTATATACTGCTGGTCAGACTGTAACTTAGTGTACACAGTTTGGATATCATTATGAGGTTCCATAAAAGGAAAATGACAGGCACTCCAAGACAACCGATCATATGCTGAGTATAGAGAGAAGTGCCTTTGAAGGACAGTACACAGAAACATGGGTATTTCAGTAAGTTTTATATTAAATTAGTTAATTGGAGGTGGTTTGTTATGTTCTGTATCTTATATGTCTATGTTTTTCAATAATAAAATAAAATGAACACCAATAAACATACAGACATGCTTGTGTTACACAATGGAAAGATCATTGCTAATCTCTGCATTATGCAAACAAAGGAAGTAATGTAAGATAAAAGTCAATTTTAGGGCTGTACAGTTAGTTTTGAATTAAGGGTTAGAAAATACAGTTGCCAGACCCCCCCCCCAAAAAAAATCTTTGCTGTATCTTTTTCTCCTTATGACTTGATGTTAAAATGTACAGAACTAGTAGGATGAATGTGTGTGTGTGTGTGTGTGTGTGTGTGTGTGTGTGTGT
>JADRCH010006580.1:37777-53121 GCA_019843965.1 Rhynchomys soricoides
ATGAGGTTTCAATCCCCTTCAGCTCCTTCAGTCCTTATCCTAACTCTCCCATTGTGGTCCCTGTGCTCAGTCCAGTGGTTGACTGCAAGCATCCGCATCTGTATAGGTCAAGCTCTGGCAGAGCCTCAGGGGACAACTATGCCAGTCTCCTGTCAGCAAGTGATTCTTGGCATCAGCAGTAGTGTCCCGGTTTGCTGTCTGCAGATGGGATGGATTCCCAGGTGGGGCAGTCTCTGGATGGCCTTTCCTTCTGTCTCTGCTCCACTTTTCTGTCCCTGCATTTCCTTTTGGCAGGAATAATTCAGGGTTAAAATTTTTAAGAAGGATAGGTGGTCCTATCCCTCAACTGACTGTCATGTCTATCTACCAGAGGTGGTCTCTTCTGGCTCTATCTCCCTGCCGTTGGGTATTTCAGCTAATGTCATTCCCATTGGGTTCTGGGAGCATCTAACATCTCTGGCATCTGGGACTTTCTAGTGGTTCCCCCATTCCCCACTGCTACTCCTACATATTTCTATTCGTTCTCCTGTCCATCTGGATTTCTTCTCCTATATCTTCCCATACCTGACACTGTCCCCTTTTTCTTCTCCCTCTCCTCTCTCACCAAGGGCCCATTTTCTGCCTTCATCTTGTGATTATTTTGTTCTCCCTTATAAGTGGGATTGAAGCATCCATACTTTGGCCTTCCTCCTTAATAAACTTCTTGAGTTATATCATGGGTATTCAGAGTTTTGGAGCTAATATCTACTTATTAGTGAGTGCATACCATGTATGTCTTTTTGGATCTGGGTTATATCCAGGATGATATTTTCTACTTCCACTCATTTGACTGCAAAATTCATGAAATTGTCATTTTTAATAGCTGAGTAGTATTATATTGTGTAAATGCACCACATTTTCTGCATCCACTCTTCCATTGAGGGACATCTGGGTTGCTTCCCACTGCGGGCTATTATAAATAAGGCTGCTATGACCATAGTAGAGCACATGTCTTTGTTTTATGTTGGAGCATCTTTTGGGTATATACCCAGTAGTGGTATAGCTTGGTCTTCAGGGTGTAGTATGACCAGTTTTCGGAGGAACTGCCAGATTGATTTACAAAGTGTTTGTACCAGCTTGCAATCCCACCAGTAATCGAGAAGTGTTCCATTTTCTCCACATCCTTGCCAGCATCTGCTGTAGCCTGAGTTTTTTAATCTTAGCCGTTCTGGTTGGTGTAAGGAGGAATCCCAGGGTTGTTTTAATTTGCATTTCCCTGATGACTAAGGATGTTGAACATTTCTTTAGGTGCTTCTCAGCCGTTCAAGTTTCCTCAGTTGAGAATTCTTTTAGCTTTGCTATTGAATTATTTGGTTTTCTAGAGTCTAACTTCTTGTGTTCTTTGTATATTTTGGATATTGGCCCTTTATCTAATGTAGGGTTGGTAATGATCATTTCCCAATCTGTAGGTTGCTGCTTTGTCTTGTTCACAGTGTCCATTGCCTTACAGAAGCCTTTCCAGTTTCATGAATTCCCATTTGTCAATTTTTAATCTTAAAGCCTGGGACATTGGTGTTCTGTTCAGGAAATTTTCTCCTGTGATGATATCTTTAAAGATCTGTCCCACTTTGTCTTCTGTTAGATTCAGCATATCTAGTTTTATGTGGAGGTCCTCGATTGACTTGGACTTGACCTTTGTAAAAGGAGATAAAAATGGATTATTTGCATTCTTCTATATGCAGACCACCAGTTAGACTAGCACTATTTGTTAAAAATGTTTTCGTTTGTTTTTTTGTCCTGTATGGTTTTGGATTCTCTGTCAAAGATCAAGAGTCCATAAGTATGTGGATTTACTTCCGGGTCTTCAATTCTATTTCATTGATCTACCTGTCTATTTTTATACCACTAGACTGTGATTTTTATTACTATTGCTCTGTAATACAGCTTGAGGTCAGAGATGGTAAGTCCGTCAGAGATTCTTTTATTGTTGTGAATTGTTATTGCTATACTGGGACTTGTTATTCCAGATGAAGTTGAGAATTACTCTTTCTATCTCTGTGAAGAATTGAGTTAGAAATTTGATGGGGTTTGCATTGAATCTGCAGATTGCTTTTGGCAAGATGGCCATTTTGAATATATTAATCCTGCCAATCCATGAGCATGGGG
Source organism: Rhynchomys soricoides (assembly GCA_019843965.1). Taxonomy (NCBI): domain Eukaryota; kingdom Metazoa; phylum Chordata; class Mammalia; order Rodentia; family Muridae; genus Rhynchomys; species Rhynchomys soricoides. Next base: position 39,923 of record JADRCH010006580.1, read on the forward strand.
AATCTTTCCATCTTCTGAGATTTCTTTGAGAGACTTGAAGTTCTTGTCATATAGATCTTTCACTTGCTTGGTTAGAGTCACACCAAGTTAATTTAGATTATTTATGACTATTGTAAAGGGTGTTGTTTTCCTTATTTCGGTCGCAGCCCATTTATCCTTTATGTAGAGGGACACTCCTGATTAGTTTGAGTTAACTTTATATCCAGCCACTTTGCTGAATTTCTTTACCAGGTTTAGGCGCACTCTGATAGAATTTTTGGGGTGGCTTATATATACTATCAAATCATCCACAAATAGTAATACCTTGACTTCTTCTTCTCTATTTTATATCTCTTTAAACACTGTTTGTTGTCTAATTGCTCTAGCTAGAACTTTGAGTATTGTAATGAATAAATAAGGAGAGAGTGGGCAGCTTAGAATTGTCCCTGATTTTAGTGAGATTGCTTCAAGTTTCTCTCCATTTAATTGGCTATTGGTTTGTTTTATATTGCTTTTATTATGTTTAGGTATGTGTGTTGAATTTCTTATCTCCCAAGACTTTTAACATGAAGGGGTGTTGTATTTTGTCAAAGGCTTTTTAAGTATCTAATGAGATGATCATGTGATTGTTTTTCTATGAGTATGTTTATATCATGGATTATGTTGATGGATTTCTGTATATTGAACCATTCCTGCATCCCTGGGGTTAAGCCTACTTGATTGTGGAGAATGATAATTCTCATGTGTTCTTGGATTTGGATGTGAGAATTTCAGTTTGAGTATTTTTGCATTGATATTCATAAGCAAAATGGGTCTGAAGTTCCCTTTGTTAGGTCTTTGTGTGGTTTAGGTGTCATTGTAACTATGGCTTCATAGAACAAATTAGGTAGTGTTCCTTCTGTTTATATTTTGTGAAATAGTTTGAGAAGTAATTTTATTGGGTCTTCATTGAATGGCTGATAGAATTCTGCATTGAAACTATCTGGCCTGGGGCTTTTTTGGTTGGTTGGTTGGTTGGTTGGTAGACTTTTAATGACTGCTTTTATTTCTTTAGGGGTTATGGGAGTGCTTAGATGGTTTATCTGAAACTGATTTAACTTTGGTACCTGGTATCTGTCTACAAAATCATGCATTTCATCTAAGTTTTCCAGATTTGTTGAGTATAGGCTTTTGTAGTAGTGTCAGGTGATTTTTTGAATTTCCTCTTTTCTGTTGTTAGGTCTCCCTTACATTTCTGGTCTTGCTAATTTGTATACTGTTTCTGGGCCCTCTAGTTAGTTTGGCTAAAGGTTTATCTATCTTGTTGATTTGTTGAAAGATACATCTCTTAGTTTTGTTGATTCTTTATATAGTTCTCTTTGTTTCTAATTGGTCCATTTCTGCCCTGCATTGGGATATTTCTTCCTATCTTCTCCTCTTGGGTGTGTTTGCTTCTTTTTGTTCTAGAGCTTTTAGATGTGCCATTGTTAGTATGGGATCTCTCCAATTTCTTTACGAACTTATTTCTTGCTATAAATTTTCCTCTTAACATTGCTTTCATTGTATCCCTTATGTTTGGGTTTGCTGTGCCTTCATATTTGCCATATCTTAAAAAGTCTTTAATTTCTTTATTTCTTCCCTGACTAGTTATCTTTGAGTAGAGAGTTTTTCAGTTTCTGTGAGTATGTGGGATTTCTTATGTTTTTGTTGTTATAGAAGACCAGCCTGCTCTGTGATGATCTAATAGAATGAATGGGATTATTTCAATCTTCTTGTATCTGTTGAGGCTTATTTTGTATCTGATTATAAGAAGCTATATTATTTTTTTACGGTGAAATGTTCTATAGATATCTGTTAAATACATTTGGTTCATAACTTTTGTTAGTTTCACTATGTCTATGTTTAGTTTCTGTTTCCATGAACTGTCCATTGGTGAGAGAGGGGTGTTGAAGTCTCCCTTTACTATTATGTGAGTTTCAATGTGTGTTTTGAGCTTCAATAATGTTTCTTTTACAAATGTGGGTGCTCTTTGATTTGGGGCATAGATGTTCAGAATTGAGAAATCATCTTTTTGGATTTTCCCTTTGATGAGTATGAAGTGTTCTTCCCCAACTCTTTTGATATTGTTTGAAAATCTATTTTATTGTATATTAGAATGGCTACTCCAGCTTATTTCTTGGCACTATTTGCTTGGAATATTTTTCCAGCCATTTTACTCTGAGGTAGTGTTTGCTTTTGTCACTGAGGTGTATTTCCTGTATGCAGCTAAATGCTGGGTCCTGTTCATGTATTCAGCCTGTTAGCTATGCCTTTTAATTGGAGAATTGAGTCTATTGATGTTGAGAGATATTAAAGACCAATGGTTGTTGGTTCCTGTTATTTTCTTGTTGGCGGTGGTATCATATTTCTGTGGTTCTCTTCTTTTGGGTTTGTTGTGGGATGATTAATTTCTTGTTTTATTGTGTGTGTGTGTGTGTGTGTGTGTGTGTGTGCATATGTGTGTGTGTGTCTAGGTACCCTGGTGTTTTCCTTTTGTTATTCTTTGTAGGGATGTATTAGGGGAAAGATACTGCTAAAATTTGGTTTTGTCATGGAATATCTTGATTTCTCCATCTATGGTCATTGCATGTTTTGCTGTGTATAGCTATCTGGGCTGGACTTTGTGTTCTCTTAGGGTCTGCATGACATCTGTCCAAGATCTTCTGGCTTTTAGAGTCTCTTTTGAGAAGACTGGTGTAATTTTGACAGGTCTTTCTTTATATGTTACTTGGCCCTTTTCACTTACAGCTTTTAATATCTGTTCTGTGCATTTAGTGTTATGCTTATTATGTGAAGGGAATAATTTCTTTTCTGGTCCAACCTATTTAGTGTTCTATAGGTTTCTTGTACATTTAGAGCCATCTCATTCTTTAGGTTAGGGAAGTTTTCTTCCACCTTAGGTTTTATCTTTTCATTGTGTCCTGAATTTCCTGGATGTTTAAGGTTAGGACCTTTTTGCATTGACTGTTGTGTCAATGTTTTCAATGGTATCTTCTGCACCTGAAATTCTCTCTTCCATCTCTTGTATTCTGTTGGTGATGCTTGTATCTATCACTCCTGATTTCTTTCCTAGGTTTTCCATCTCCAGGATTGCCTCCCTCTGTGATTTCTTTATCATTTATATTTCCAGTTTTAGATCCTCAATGGTTTTGTTCAACTCCTTCACCTGTTTGATTGCTTTTTCCTGTATTTCTTTAAGAGATTTTTGTGTTTCCACTTTAAGGCTTCTACCTGTTTACGTGTATTCTCTTGTATTTCTTTAAGGGAGTTAATTATGACCTCATTAAGGTACTCTATCATCTTCATAAGATGGGATTTTAGGTCAGAATCTTGCTTTTCAGATGTGTTGGGGTATCTAAGGTTTTCTGTGGTGGGAGAACTGGATTCTGATGGTGCCAAGTGGCATTGGCTTCTTGTGCTTGTGTTCTTGTGCTTACCTCTTACCAGCTAGTTATCTCTCATGTTAACTGACCTTGCTATCTCTGAGGCCTCGTTATGATGGACCTTCTGGGAGTCAAGCTGTCTCTGTGTGTGGGAAGGGGTATGGAGTGCTGGATCTGCTCTGGGAATAGTTGTGGGCTGGAAGGAAGATGTGTCTCTGGCAAGGCAGATAAGTCATAAATCTGCTGGGCCCCATTAGGGTCCTAGTTAAGCCATGTATTGGGGTGTCTGGGGTCTCACCTGTGAGCCTGGTTGTGACAGATGTCCTGGGAGTTAGTCTGTGTCTAGGTGGGTGATGGGTTCAGAGCACCGGATCTGCCCTGGGCAGAGTTGAGGGCTAGAAGGAAGATGTTGACGTTCCACATATTAAAAGGAAATATTTTAGACAAAACACTCAACCACACTAAATAACTTAATTCTGTTACAGAATTGTATAGTTTCTGAACTCTAAACTTCGAGGTTTAAACTTCCCAATACTTATAATTTCTTTATCTTGTCTATAATATTTATTATAATGATAATATTATTTATAATAGTTACTTCTGAAATCAAGATCCACATGAAAAAATAAGTTATTTGAAATTATTACCATGAAAAGAGTAAACATCATGAATAAAACTATGCAACACTGGATTTAAAATCTTCATTCAACAGCATAGATACTTCTGAAATGTAATATGAACACAAAAATGCCAAAAGCACCTATGGATTCAGTGTAATGCTCATCTACATATTGGCATGTTTTAGAAAAATATAGGAAATATATTAGAATTCATAAAAAGACATAAAAGGCCTTGAGTAGCCACAGTGACCCTCAAGGGTAATAAAGCAGAAGCAGTGAGAACATGCTAGGACCAAGTTATACTAATCAAGCCATAAAACTTCTATCATAAAGCAACACTCAGACACATAGAATATGTTAGACAGCCAGGAATACACATATTCCGATATACAACTAACTGATTTTTTACAAAGGCATCAAGAATATACATGAAAGTACAATATCATACATAAATGGTATGCATATGCAGAAGGTGAAATGAGATTATTCTTTTATCATACACAACAGCTTGATTGAATATAAAGCACTACATGTAAGTCATGAGACTATACAATTACATTAAGAAATACAAATGAAAATTTTGTTACACTGGTATAAGTAATGCTGTTTTAGATAGGTTTCCAAAAGGTCAGAAAATGAACGTAAAAAGACAAAATGCATTATATTAAAATGAGGCACTATTACATACTAAAAGGTACAATGGACTGAGTGAAGTCATAATAAAATTGGAAAATACTTGTATTTTTTCAGTATATGCTTCATGTTCACAACATATAAAGAAATTTTTAAAAGTTAACAAAAATAAATAAAAATATGCTAAATATTTGAATACACATTTCTTCAAATGAGATATATATGTAGGCAAGTGTATAAAAGTGGTCAATACCACTAAGTATAATATCCAAAACCCAACCACCATAAATTACCACCTTACAACTTGATGTCATGGTTTTTGTTTTATCTTATGTTTGTTGTTATACTTTTAAACATGGACAAATGAATGAATGAATGAATGAATGAGAAACTATCTACAAGGTTAAAAATTTACTACTGTTCTATTGTTTATACATGATACAAAAAGGGAAGTCAGGTTTCCTCAATAGAGTGACACTAGGTTTTAAAACTACTCCAGGACAGACCTCGTGTTTAGGAGTAGTTGACTAACAAATATGGGATGCCACAGTTTTGTTATATGTATGCTTCTATTCAGTTATAAGTTTGTTTTTGTTTTTGATTTTTGGTGTTTGGTATCAATGTATCTTGTTTTCTAGGTTTGGAGGTTTTGTTGTTGTATCAGAATTTGGGCTTGTTTTTTTGAGAAAGAACTTAAAAGTTAGGTGGGTAGAGAGGAGTGCAGGATCTGGAAGAACTTGAGGAAGGAGAAGAATATTTTCAAAATATATTTAAATATATAAATTGTTTTAAAATAAAAATAAAGTAGCACATAAACACAACTCACCTCTACTCCAGATAAATGTACTGCATTAAAATCTTTTCTCTTTCGATCTTTGGTTTTTGTTTAAAACAAATGAAAGAGAACAAATATTGATCAAAATAGAGAAAAGAGAAGCCTTAAGTGCTTTTGTTCGGAAAATATATTAGTATAGTCATTATGAGAAATTATGTGGGTTCTCATAGAAAATAGTGTTTCCAAATGATTCAGCTTCTCACTGCTGGCCACATACTCAAAAGTACTTAAATCTATAAGTCTTAGAGCTATCTGCATACCCGTTATCACAATGCACATAAAAACCAGATAAAAAGTGTTAATTAGTGAACTAACTACACACACACACACACACACACACACACATGAGAGAGAGAGAAAGAGAGAAAGAGAGAGAGAGAGAGAGAGAGAGAGAGAGAGAGAGAGAACCACAGATAGATACAAAGAAGGGTGGGGGAACAAGAGGGAGAGTGAGAATTCTGGCATCTGCTTTTATATCTGTTGAAATTAAACAATCCCAGCCAGACATGTACTATATGATTTCATTTACAGTTATTATCTAAATTTGTCAAAGCTCCTAAGAGTAGAATACAATGAGGACAGACATTGTCTTGGCTTGTTTTCAGTTTTTATGATAAACACCATGATCAAAAGCAACTTGGAAAGGAAAGGATCTGTATCATCCTACAACTCTACAGTCATAATACAACACTGAGGGAAGTAAGGACATGAACTACACCTAGGATCTTGGAGCCAGTATATGAAACAGAGATCATGAAGGAACAGTACTTACTGACTTGCTTTTTACTGTTTTCTTAATCTGCTATCTTACACAATCTGGGACCACCTGTCCAGGGGTGGCAAAAACCACAGCTTGATTGATCATTTTATATCAATTATTAATCAAGAAAATGTTTCACAGATGTGCTCATAGGCCAGTCTGATGAAGGCAATTCATAAATTGGGGTACCCTCTTCCTAGGTAATTCTAGTTCATATCAAGTTGAAAAAAGCTAATAAATGTTAGTATACAAATGTATACTAATGTATAAAAATTTATACAAGTAAACAATTAATTTGGGAAAACAGAGAAAAGAAATATTTAACAATGAATATAGTTTTACAGAATACAGGTGGAAGAAAATTCTAAGTGCTGGTAACTGTAACTGTGCTGTGTATTAACATATTTTATGTATTTTAGAATAGCTGAAGTAGAAGATTTTGAATGTTTTGACCATCAAAATGACAAATATTTGGTATAACTGATATACAGTTATTTTAATTAATTTAGTACAGAATTTATAAATAAAATGAAATGACACATTGCATCAAATGATTATGTAAAGTTATTTTCAGCTCAAATAATATAATTCAATAACTTATTTTCCCATGTACCTTTATTTTATCAGAATCTTATTACTACTGAGATAAGATATTTTCCCCTAAGAATTAAAATTCATGGAGGAGTTTATATTACTTATGTTTATATTACTATAATAAAATAATATGTCCAAAAGCAACCAGGGGAGAAAATGATTTATTTTGTCTTAGAACTTCCAGGACTTACTCTATCACCAAGTAAAGTCAGGGGAGAAACTCAAAGAAGGAGTTTAATCAGAAACCATTAAGGAGTGCTTCTTACTGGCTTGTACAACATGGCTTGTTCATCATGCTTTCTTATACAATCCAGGACCACCCAATTTTCATGGAGGAATTTTTTTCAGTTGATGGTTGCTTTTCAAGATTGTGTGTCAAGTTGTCAAAAACTAGCCAAGACAGGGTTTCAAACATGAGTAGAACATATTTTATGCATTGATGAAAGAGGAAAAGAAAGAGAGAAGAAAATGGCAACATAAACAAAGAATTTTTTTCAAATATCTTTGCTTAATGTAAATGAAATGAGTAAATTTTATGTAACCTAAAATATAGTTTTCATTTCACCTGGCTTTCTAAGAGAGATATATCGAATAAATTATTTAAACAGTATTAAGGTCACTCGAAATTGACATGGAAATAGTTAAATTTCTATAAATATTGGTAAAATAATGATCAAAATTTTAAATTATATCATATTTGTAAACTATTATATAATCACTACTGATTGCCTACAAAATATAGAAAAGAATTTTAACATGCTGAAAATAATTCATGACAGTGATTCTTTTTGGATTAAAAATAAGCAGAAGAAGCTGGAGAGAAATGTCTTATTGGTGGCCAGCACCAGCTGCTCTTACAAAAGATTAGGGTTCAATTTCCAAGACCTATATAGGGTGTGCCTCATGCCTCCAATTTCAGTTTTATAGGTCCTAGTATCCACAAGCACCTGACTATATGTGGTGCACATACTCAGGCACACATACATTCACAAATAATAAATAAAACATCTTTAAAAATAGGTTAGTATGATGCTGTCATAGCCTATTTGCCAGTTTTTTTTTCCTGCTTGAAATAATCTCCAGATTACAATTATTTAAATACAAATTATAGACCTGAGAATGTGCCTCAGTTAGTATATATGTGGTTTGGTATGTAAAAGACCCTGTTTCATCATCAGTATAGTGTAAACCAAGTCTGGTAATGAATACCTGTAATTCCAGCACATGGAAAGTAACATAGAAGTATGAGAAGTGCAAGTTTATCCTCAGCTACATGGTGAGCTTGAATTTAGCGTAGGATAACTAAAACCCTGTTCCAGAACATAATATAAATTATGTATTTCCAAATTTCAAGGCAAAATTTATACCCAAATACTCTTAAAATGTGTAATGGCATAGCTATTTTCTAGAGTCAAACATTCAATCACTTTTTTAAAGGCTTACTCGTTCTTATCATTTGTGAGGTTTTGGGTAAGAGATCTATGCTATATGTTTTCATATTTTAGTTGAAATTCAATATGAAATGAAAACAATACTCTGTATAGTGGCTATATAATAAAATAATTATAACAAAACTGCCAGCAATTATCTTTCTGTCTCGCTGTCTCTGTTTCTGTCTGTTTGTCTCTCTGTCTCTCTGTCTCTGTCTCTGTCTCTGTATCTCTCTCTCTCTCTTGTGTGTGTGTGTGTGTGTGTGTGTGTGTGTGTGTGTGTGTGTATGTGAGTGTATACCCGCACACACTTGCATATGCGTGTGCTCAAGCATGGAAGCATAGAATAGACAGATGTTGAGGTTTGATTTCCTCTTCAGTCACTCTACCTTATTTTTGTGACTGGGTTTCTTAATCTGGACTTCAGGAATTTAGAGATAGGTTGTCCAACTAGCCCGTGAAGTACTCTTGTCTATGCCTCCCAGAACTTGGTTTATAAGTGTATGGTACCATACCTAACTTTTTACCAGGGTGTTGGGGATCAGAAATCTTGTCTTCATGTTTGTACAATAAGCACTTTATACACCAATTAATCTCAACAAATGATGTTATCCTCTTTCTTTTAAAACTAGAAAGCCAGAAAATATTATCTTAAACATTGTTTTATGTGATTAAAATTCAGAAAATAACAAAGCAAAAATTTCATTATCATGCGTGAATAATTGAGAAATGTCTAGGTAAGTAGTAAAATAAAAATACAATTAATAATTATTTATTGTATTAAAAATTTATTCTTGCCTTTAAAGCTGGGAATAACTAGTTGTATTAATTAAACTAAAATTTCAAATAATTAGTTTATAGTGAATGAGTAGATTAAAAAGTAATTATATTTGCAGTGTAAATAACTGGAAATATTTTCAGCAAAAAGAATAATGAAAATATAAAAGTAAAAATTTGTCGTAGTTATTACTTTATGTGGAGTTTTGCCTCAAATAAAAAATTATCAATTGAGGTAAAAACAAGTTGCACATTTTATCATAAGAATATTAAAATAATTTAAAGAAGCTACAGTTTTAATTTTAGTTTTGCAAACAATTACATTTTTATTATATATTTCTTGTTTTATTTTGTTTTTGAGACATGGTCTTCCTATGTAGACCACATTAGTTTTGCTTTCATTATATACTGCAGATTGTTCTCAATTTGTGATCCTTCTTTCCCATCACCTTGTGAAGGCTAGAATTACAGACATGAACCACAACATCTGCCTTGTCCTATGCTCTTTTATAACAGCAAAATTACATGCCATAAAAACTTACATTTGATCTTAAAATGTTTTGGTTTATTTGTATTTATTTGGAGGTTCCGGAGTGCAAATACCTTATTTTATATATTAATAGAATATATACTAATTTTCTATTATCTTCAGTGTGTTTTATCATTTTTCCAGTTTCCTGTAAATTCTTTCTCTGTAACTGTTTTATTGATGAACCTTCATGCCTATTTTTGAGAAGTGGATGTCAACCTTCAAAGCCTTCTACACTTTTTTTTTTCTTTTTTTGGCTTACACAACAGCTTAGGAATTTTAAGTGCCTAGGGACTATATTTAAAATGCATCATTCTAGTTATTCACTTATTCACCTTTAGATGCCTCTTATTCTACCACAGTGAATTATTCATAGCTTACATTATGAAGTTCAAAATTATTTGAAATCACACAAAATACATTTAGAGACTTTAACTCAAGCAGAGGGTCTTCAGACATATATCATTTAGTGGAGATTTTGCCACAAATGTTCAGATAGCTAAAAGCAGAAATCATAAAGCAAGACCTAATATCACAGTCCTACAACATGTATAAAGCATAATTCTGAAGTCCAGTGGACTGGAACAAAACTATTTCAGCCATATATCAATCAACACAGATAGTTATTGGTCCACATTTTTACTTTGTTTCAACAAGATATGAATAGAGTGTTGTTATCCCTCAGTGGCTTAGCAGGTTTGACAGCTTTAAAAACTATAGAATGTTAAAAAGGACTCTATTCCCAATATTTATTGTAGCTATTGTCATGTATGGAGATTTGTATTGAATCTTTTTTTCATCCTTTAGCACTTAAAGCAATTAAGAAGCTGTATCTTGTTTTTCACATCTTTTCCTAAATGTGGTGGTTACTGTAAATTGTCAGGTTTACATGTTCTACAATTAGCTGAGCAATGGGTTATGACAGCAGCAGTATGCTTTCACTCAAACTTTCCAACCTTTCCAAGAAGCAGGGATGCACTCTGCATTCAAATATAATTAATGGTTTGCTCTATCTTAGGGTATGTTCTACTTTCAAAACATTGACTATAAAGATTATGAATTCTTAGTGAAGTAAAACTATACCCTTGATCATCTTTGTCATCCATAGTGGACTACTCCTGCACTCCACATTTGGAGGTGAATTTAAATGCATAATATTGTTACAGAGATTAGTACACTAATGTGCCAATCAAGTATAAAGCTTCCTATGTATGAACTATGGGAATATGACATTACTAGTTTTTACACCATGTTCATATTCTGACCTGCCATTCCCATGTACTCAAACCTAAGACAGCTGTCACTGTCTCCATAAGTCAGAAATATGTTGCTGAAAAGTGCAAAGAACAGAGCATATAGCTCAGTTCATTCAGGGACTATTAAACTGAGCCAAGGTTATTTATGGTCTTACTTACTACTTATTGCTGTAAACAACTGTTAGAGCTAATATGATCTTATGAAGCAGATAGACAAGGACAGAAATAAAAAAACAATCTGATGGCAAAAATATAAAGCAGATAATCATAGAGTACACACAAACCTACAGAGGTGTTGTTCTTTCTTTTACAAATACAATAAAGGTGAATATTTATAATACAGGGATGTTTAGTAAATACTATTAAGGCATATTATTTGTGAAGCATTAAATACAAAGCTTCTTTTAAATTTTCAGCTTGTTTAATTTCTATACAAAAAGCTACAAACATAAGTGGGGCATCACATGACATTTGGACACATTTACCTACCAGATAGTGTTTAAAGGTAGTAATAACATACTTATCTTATTTTACTTTTTTAATATCTTTGTGAAGAAACATTCAAAATCCCCTTTATGTAACTTTAAAACACTGTTTTTCAATTTTGTTTTTATGCACATGAGTGTTTTCCTGCATATATGTTTATGTGACAGGTGCAAGAAATGCCTGTGAAGGCCAGAAAAGAATGTCTGATCCACTGGAACTGGAGTTACAAACGTTTGTAAGCTACCATGTGGGTTCTGAAAATTGAACATAGGTCCTCTGCAAAAGCAGCCAGTGATCTTTACCAATGAGTATCTCTCCAGTGCACCCCCTTTACAAAAACTTTTTAAAATATGCAGTATATTATTATTTATAGTCACTGACTTAGTCAGGGTTTATATTCCTGCACAAAACATCATGGCCAAGAATCACGTTGGGGAAGAAAGGGTTTATTCAGCTTACACTTCCACACTGCTTTTCATCACCAAAGGAAGTCTGGACAGGAATGTGGGGGCAAAACTGATGCAGAGGCCATGGAGGAGTGCTGCTTAGTGAACTGCTTCCCCTGGCTTGCTCAACTTGCTTTCTTATAGAACCTAGGACTACCAACCCAGGCATAGCACCATCCACAATGGACTGGACCCCCCCCCCCATTGATCACTAATTGAGAAAATGCCTTATGACTGGATCTTATGAAGTCATTTGCTCAAGGGAGTCTCCTTTATCTGTGATATCTCCAGCTTGGGTCAAGATGACACACAAAACCAGCCAGTATACTGACCCATTGTCAACATGACACGCAAACACATCACTATTAAGCCTCAACCCTTACTTTCTTATTCATCCCTAAGATCTACATAATTTTAAAAGTCCCATAGTCTTTACAAATTCTTACATATTAAAATTCCAATCCCTTTTAAATACCCAATCTCTCTTGAAATTTAAAGTCATTTTACAATTCAAAGTCTCTTAACCCTGTACTCCACTAAAACACTTTCTTACTTCAAGAAGGAAAAATATCAAGGCACAGTCACATCCAGCTCAGGGAGGAGGGGCTGGGGAGAGCCTCCAAGGCCTGACACTATTACTGATGCTATTGTGTGCTTACAGTCAGGAGCCTAGTATGGCTGCCCTCCAAGAGGCCCAACAAGCAGCTGAAAGAGTCAGATGCAGATATTTACACCCAACCAATGGACAGAAGCTGCTGATCCCTGTGGTTGGATTAGGGAAAATATGAAAGAAGCTGAGGAGGAAGGTGACCCCATAGGAGGACCAGCAGTCTCAACTAACCTGGATCCCTGAGATCTCTCAGACACTGAGCCACCAACCAGGCAGCATACATCAGCTGATATGAGGCCCCCAACACATATACAGTAGAGGACTGCTGGCTCTGGCCTCAGTGAGAGAAGATGCACCTAAGCGTCCAGAGACTTGAGGCAACAAGGAGTGGGGAGGTTTGGTGGGGTGGGGGGTGAGGAGTTATGGGGTTATCCTCTTGGAGACTGAGGTATGGGATGGCAAACAGTCAGGGGTGGGAGATATGAAGGGGGTAGTGACTGGACGTAAAGGAAGATTAATAATAATAATAATAATAATAATAATAATAATAATAAAGCAAAATCAAACTCTAACCGTCTAATGTGATCCACTGATGATCTTTTAGGCTCCTCCAAGGGCTTGGGTCACTTCTTCAGCTCTGCCCTTTGTAGCACACACCTTGTCTTCTAGGCTCCAGATGCCTGTACTCCACTGCTGCTGCTGTTCTTGGTGGTCATCTCATGGTACTGGTATCTCTAAAACACTGCTGTCTTCTGCTGCAACTAGACTGTACTTTCACAAACAGCCCCTCATAAGCTCTTTTCATGGTGCTAAGCCTCAACTTCTCTGCATGACCACTTCAGT